>JASGAT010396273.1:9679-33478 GCA_030220025.1 Chelon auratus
AGATAAGCTTAATTTTAGCTAGTTATTTGATGCTCTAGAAACAGGATGTGACATAATGGCAACCACCAGTTGCCAAGCCAACCGTTTCGTAAAGCGGTTCCGTGGGGCTTTAAGAGTTGGAAAAAAAAAATTTTTAAAAACAAGTTCAGTGAATAATCAAACATTTCCTTGTAACTGGTGGAGGTAGAGCAGAGCGTAGTGTTAATTAAATGACAACACGAGTGAGTTTGGAGGAAGTGTGGGCGGGTCATCTATATCGCGGCCCCTCGTGGCTCCACTCTCGGACCGTACTGCGCAAACTCTGGCTTCAGTGTCGCAAGATGGCGCCGCCCCCGTATTCCTGGGAAAATAGCGTCAGGGAAGTGGCGACACTTTGTCCGTATCTATACAGTCTCTGGTGCACGTAGATTTCAAGCTTCATGACATGATAAATTCGAGTCATTTCCTAAAGCTGGATCTGAAATTACCTCCACTTTACTCTACTTGATATTTACACACTTCACATCTCTCCCTCCCTCCTCTCCCCCTCTTCCTCTGCTCATCCATTTCTACTACAACTGCGCCGCACCCCTCTGCATTACTACTGCACTGTCCTTTGCCTCTCCTTACCGCACGCTGCTGTCCACAGAGTGCACTCGCATAAGTGCGCTTACCTCTCTATCAGCTGCCGCACACACACACACACACACAAACACACACAACATCGCACTTCACTCGGGAAGCAAATCTGCCCTCTTCCTCTCCTCCCTCCGTTTGTCTGACTCACTCCAAACCGTCGACAGTGTCGCTGAAGACGGAGGGAGAGCATTTGCAGGCTTTGGTCTTTGCATGAGAAAGCAATTCTTTATAGAGGTCAACTGTGTGAGTGTGAGTGTGTGTGTGCTTGGTTTGTGTGTCTGTTTATATTGGTATGCATTGGATTGTGTGTGTGTGTGTGTGTGTGTGTGTGTGTGTGTGGAAGAGACGGCAGCAGAGCCCGAGGGCCAGTTCTGGTTTAGCTGACACCTTTATGACCCGGGAGTGACAGGGCCGTCATTACATCAAACTCCCACCATGAAAACACACACACACACACACACACAAACGCGCGCACACACACACATACACCAGCTGTTCCCTCCACCTCTCTTCTCATCCCTCCATCCCTCTGCCACTCCTTCGCCAAAGGTCACATTCAGCTTCACTACCTCCCCTCTTTTCATCCATTTTACGTCTATTTATCCGCTCTGATGTGTTTTAATTCTCTCTCTCTTTCTCTCTCTCTCAGTCATCCCTCCTTCTTCTTCCTCTCGCCCCTTCCGAGTAATTAACTCTCCCGCACCTAACGTTGCCGTTTTAAATCCGATGTGGGCGCGATCGCTTAATATTGAGACGAAACCGTTGGAGCGGGCTGAGCGAGGCTGCTCCCTTTTTGATTTTTCGCTCGTAAATTATTCATTTTTTTTGGAAATCGAATGAAAACAAACGGAGCAGAGTAATTAAGAAATTCTTTTTGTGCACGTTTGAGTTTGACAAGTGTTACAGCAGTGTGGCTAAATGTTGTCTGGTTTATATCAATCCACGCCACCTTTTTGCACACCTGAAGCTCGGTCTCAACACTTTACCTTCCATACAGAATGATATATTTTATTCGTTCATATTAGTTATTATATTATTTATCTGCTTGGCTTGTTTATTTCTTTGATCTTTACTTTCATCACTAAAGTCACTCTTGCAAATTTAAGTAACATCGATTCATTTCATTCATACCGACTTCCTGTTTTGCAGTATGTAAAAAGGGCTTTATCTTCTAAGGATTAAAGCTGCACTAGTCAATATCTTAAAAATTGGATTAAATGGTTGAAGCCGTTTTGTTTTTTGTTTTTTTTGGCTTACTGTTCTACTTTTTCAACGGCCAGCTTTTAATGACTTTCACATTGCTATCTGACTGATCTTTCCATCAAGATATTGGAGTCGAAAATAAATAAATAAATTTTAAAAGTTGGGTATATCAAACACAAAATTCCTCTTGTGTCCAGACACTAAGGCTCAGAATGAGTGATTATGGTGCATTGTGTCTGCTGGAGGTGTAACGTTCACCAGTACATTTGCAGTTTCGAGTTTATGAGGTGGACATGGTGTTTGGAGCTCGTTCTCCTGCCCTCTAGTGGCCAGAAATCAGTTAATGCAGCTTTAAGTATGCAAGTTGGGATGTTTTCCATTTCCATTAATAATGAAACTCATATCCTGCTTCAGCTGATACAGTTATTTGCCTTAAAAGGCTGGAGTATAAAAAGAATGATGTCACTGTTGATGTGATGTTTATTGTTCATTCCCTTGTTGCAAGTTTCACAAGGGATTTTGTGTACAGTGTGTACAAATCCCAAAAAAAGGCGGCTTGAACTCAAGAGACCCGATGTCCGTCTGGTTAAAGTGCAGACACATAGGTTGCAGTGACATTAACAGGAAAGTCTCTGGTTCAACGACCGAACAGATATTTACTTCATGTCATGTTCCCACTATCTGTCTCTCTCACTCTCTCCATCGTTCTACTGTGCACTGTCAACATCCCACTTTTTTTTGCCAAGTAGAAAACACATGCATGACCATGAAAAGGAGCCGATCAATCACAATAAAGTCCAGTCGCTGTAACGTTACATGAAAAGAGCCACATATTGCAGCTTTAATGATCCAGACTTCCCCTCTTCACATATATATGTGTGTGTGTGTGTTTCAGGCTGCATGCGTGCCGGTGATGCTGAGTAACGGCTGGGAGCTGCCTTTCTCCGAGATCATCGACTGGAACACGGCCGCAGTCATCGGCGACGAGAGGCTCCTGCTGCAGGTAACGGCCCGTAGACCGGCGCTCACTCAAAAACCACACGCTCTCTATATCACTTGACAGTCACGCCACATCGAGAAAACAGCAGCAGCCGTTCCCTTGGAGCGAGATGGCTCCGTGCTAAACAAAACCTCAAGCGGGCCCGCGACCGGTCGCAAAGTGTCACTCAAGGGTCCCCATTGTTATACGAGGGAGAGCAAATAAATGGAAGGAGCAAATGGATTTGGTTGGAAGTGCCTGAACTTCACGGGGGGAAAAAAGTAATTATATGCCCATTAAATCTTAATTTGAATGAAGTGTGTAATAATATTGTTTGACATTGAGTTTTTATAACGTGGGAGCTCGCCGCCGAGCTGTGCAGCACCGAGCGTTCTGGATCACTCTCCGGATTTATGTATTCTGCCGCAGTACAGTGGGCCAAGGTGCAGATAGGTACACTATTAACTGTTGTATTAGAAGTATTTTGGAGAACACTACACGTATAGATGTTTACTTCTACAACAGACAGTGCTCGCAGTTAGAAGAACATGGCGGGGCATTTACAAAAGAGTAGATGAAACGTGTTTATTTGCCATTTATCCACGCTTTAATGTGACAAATACTTGCAAAAGGAACTACACAACTCTTTAAAAGTGTAAAGGCTTCCAGCAAAAGCTTTTATTCCTAAATACTGGCTGTGACTGATAGAGGCAGCTGCTTTTAGTTTTTTGTAAACTCCTTCTGTGGTCTTCATTCCTTTGATTTTTAATTTTTTTTTTTTGTCTTTATGTAAATCCTACAAATAACTATTCCCTTTTTCCAAACATAATCTCGTGCTAAGGACTTTGCTCAACACAGCTGCTGCTGCAGACCGTGCTCGGGGCCTGACGCCTTTTTAAATACACGTGTTTGAGTTAGATGAGGAGCTCAACACGGCGTCGAATGTGCAGATATGAAAGTGCGTTTGATCCTCTCATCCTCTCATCCTCTCATCGTGGCCGAATAGCACATTTCTGAAACTGTCAATCTCCTTTAAGTTACAGAGACAAGGATTTGACTCTTGACTTGAACCTGACTCACTTGAGGCGTGAGAATTAAAAGCCTGACGTTTAAAAAGGTGCTTTATTGATCCCGGAAACCGAAACTCGACTAAAACCTCTAGACGCGCAGTCCTTCATGCTTTGTTTCCAGCTTTCAGTGCTGCTTCTTTGCTTTCCTTGAGGATGGATCTGGTGCAGTCGTTATCACTTGACCGACAGTAACTGTGGTATTTTGGTAGCACGGTAACAGGCAGTCAAATATAGAGGTGAGATGACAACTGAGACAAAGGCTGAGAAACAAACTTGGAGCTTGTGGTGAGATTTTTCCAGCTAGACTTGGATTTTTCACAAAAAAACCCAAAAAATGGCAACAGTAGAAAGCACGAGCTTCCAAAAGTTATGTTTTACGTCATTAACAGATTTTCATGTGAGCGCCACCCATAGATGCCCCCACCAGACACTTAGATGATCGTGAAATGTCTACGAGAAGATGCAGATGTCTTTGTTTTAGCGCTGTTTTTTTGGTTTTTTTTGGACACTTGCAACGCAGTTATTTCATGATTTCTTTTTTTTGAGACTTCAAACTTAATCAGTTAAATATCTGTAGCTGGGACTGCTGCTCCAAAAACTTGCTCCACTCTGCACAGCATCGTGTGTTTTATCTGTGATGGGAATTTCCTGAGTGTATCCCTGGGACCGATATTTAATCTTCCTGTCGGCACATGTCAGGTCCCTGATCAGTCTTTAGGAGCTATCTTTAGTGCCAAGCTGACTGACTCACTGACTGACTGACTGTTTTGTCTTTTGCAGATTCCGACCACGGTGCGCTCCATCCACCGAGATAAGATCCTGTCCCTCAGACAGCAGACTCAGTTCCTCTGGGAAGCCTACTTCTCCTCGGTGGAAAAGATAGTGCTGACCACGCTGGAGGTGAGGAGTCCAGACACGTTTGCTATATACTCACACACGGGAACCACCCGTCCCTTCGGCCTCTCCCCGATTCCTTCCTCCATCATCAATCTTTCCCTCTCAGAGGGCCTCAGCACACCCTCTGCAATATCCACTTCATTCTCAGCCCTCTCAGGTTTTAGCAAAATAAAGGTTTGCTCTGCAGTTTACAGAAGGAATCTAGAGAACTCCTGGATAGCTTCTCAAAAGCAATATGTAAGCAGCATTTTACACAGGTAGAAAAATGTTATCGGCAGTAATCGTAGCAATACTAATACTTCTAGTGGTACTACTGGTATTGGTCGAGGCAGTAGACATTGCAGGGGTGGTAATTTGCCTATGGGCCCCTCAAAGGAAGTGTGTGAACTGTGGCCAGCTATCTTTGAGTATCCCGACGAGTAACCCTAAAGCAAAATTCAGTTTTTATGAGTCTCAGTCAGCCAAGCAGATCTGAATCTATTTTTTTTTTTTAGAAATACTTTTAGTTCAGTCCTTTGCAGAGAACAGAGGAGCTGTTTGAAAAGTCCGTCAGCGGATTCTAAAAGTTTTCACAAAGCTTAAACATGTGCATGGAAATGTCTCAAACGGCCCGAGAGCTGAATGTTTCACATCGCCGTAGTCCATACCTGAGCTTTGAGCGTTCCTAACCGTCACTTTTAGGTCCATGGTTAATGGTTGAAGGGGTCAGGGTTTGCCTCCAACAAGTTGGTTCATGCAACATGTCAACCAACTCGGAAGGCAAGTTAAAAGCCTGGAGGTTTAAAGGGAAGAGATACTAGTTGAAAAGGAAATAACAATTGTTGGAAGACACAAATAGTGGCAAAAATATTTGGGAACAATCTGTTGTCGGTTTTTTACCACTTGCTCAGTTCGCCTCCGCCTCCAGTTTTGTTATCAGAAAGGTTCGGCCACACCTTTTCGCCAGTCTAATAAGCATTTTTGCTCAGAGCCTTAAACGAAGGATTTGGAGTCTCTATGCTCATGTAAACCCTTGTCAGGCTGCTCTACAGTGATTCTGACCGAAGAAAGAGCCGGAGTTAAACACGGCCTAAACCAGATTGACTGTACCATGCATGGGGATTAAGAATGAAGTTGTAGAGTTAGTCACATTCTAGTAAAGAATTAACGTTTTTACAAGTTTTAAAAGCGGGATCAATATTAGAAATCCATGTCAACATCAGCTTTGTTGACCGTAGCCGAGCGTATGGAATTCGTGACGGCGAGGTATCCGTCCAATCCCTATCCGTCATCGTTCAGTTTAAACAAGTTGTTTTTTATCATTATGCAGGGATAACACCTGGGCTTACCGCTAGCCGTGTGTTACACATGTCTCCTCCTTTCCGCCTCCTCCCTCATTCAACCACCCCGTCACGCTTTTAATTTCCTTTCTTACCGCGGCGCTAAAGCCCCCGGAGGCAAGATTCCTTTTAATGCCACAGTCTCACTGACGGTACAACCTCCCGAATCTTACATCTGAATTCGAGTCTGAGTTTTACACACACACTCAAAAACACAGCGCACATAATCTGCCGGGGCTTCCGAATCTAGAGTCTGTCTGATTTCAGCTAGCTCTACATCTGTGGTCTGTTTGTTATCTAGCCCCGGCTCACTGTGAGCTATCACACACACACACACAGTCAGAAACACACTCACACACACACACACACACAGAGTCAGAAACACATCTCCATATGTCAAGATGCGTCAGCCCAGATACACAAGGCACCACCCAGGCATAACCTTGCTGACATGTTGTCACGCCGCACTAAAGTGGAAGGTGACACTGCGGAGGTCCGTGACTCTGTGTGTGTGTGGGTGTGTTTGTGTGTGCGTGTGTTGCTATTGAATACAACTAGGACTAAATGCTTAATCCTGACTGACTGTCCCGCTAAAGGTGCGAGCGGAGAGGGTGAGTAGTGGGGGAGAGGGTGAAGAGGAGGAGCAGGGGGTGACGTATGCAAATGCCTTTGCCGCGGCAGCCCACGAGATAACAAGCGACATGGTTTATCCATCCTGCTGGCTCTGCAGACACACACACACACACACACACACATATATATATATATATATATACAGTATATACCTGCACTGCAGATCTGTAATGATACACACTCTGATATCATGACAGATTGAATCTCACACGCATACACTCACTTTATTTTTTATTGACTTTCTCATTCACTCCAAACTGCGTCTCCATCCATCCGTCCGTCCGTGTGTGTGTGTGCATGTGTGTGTGAACTGCGAGCTACCAAGAAACACCAGTTCAAGCTATCATGCTGTGTTTCCTGTCAGGAAGCGGGCCACGTTTCGACCAATCACGGGGTCAATATCGGCGGGTCCGCGCCCTGCCGGTGCAACCCATTAAAGCCACCTATTAAAGCCGAGTTCACAGTTGCGCTCCGACGGAAGCAGGATTTATCTATCATGCTCTAATTGGTTGATTGTGGCTGTTCTGAGGTGAGATTGAGTCGTCCATCATGCCCCGACTGAGGGTTCGCCGGCGGGGGAAGGAGCCGCAGCCAAGCGAGCAAAATTGCCCCTCATAAGGTGTAAAGGGCTTGGGGCAGGGTTTTTTTTTTCCCGCCTAAGGTGGCGGGCAGTGTTTTTATAGAGAAGTTAACGGATTCTGAGTTAATCTGTTTTTTCTTTTCTGTTTTTTGAGGCAAATGGTTATCGACTGCCCTCGGGGACAAAGCTCGGAAAAGTAAAAGAAACTCACACAGTGCTGATTTCTTTTTTTTTTTGTCTCCCTTTCTTCACGTCCCCGCCTCCCAATGATGAATTCTTATGTTGCTTTGTCAATATTATTACAGTAGCCCCCCCTCTGGCTGTGTTATTAGCTTTTTTACAATTTGAACAGCTATCAGCTGCTCAGCCGTCGCCCACCTGACTCTCTTTCTACGCTTTATATCTGCTCTTTGAGTTACCAAGCCAGAGGCCGTCGCTCCTCCCTCCCCTCCCCGATTCAATAGCGCCCATAAAACATGGCCGCAAACCTGTGTCTGTTTTACTGAAGCAATTTAGCATGGCTCAAGGGCGCAGCAGCAATATCTCTCTCCCCCCCCTCCACCTGCCTGTATCGGCGGAGGCCCACTGCGAGATGCAGCTCGGGGAAAATAGCGGCCATTCTCACGTCTGACCGTTTGACTGACTGCTCTATTTGGGCGCAGGAAGGATTGGGGCTGGTCTGAATGACTGCTGCTTACGTACAGCTCATGTCTTTCTGCCCCCGTGGCTTCTAATGTGTGTGTCACTGACCGACACAGGTTCCCTTAACTTCCTGATCCGTCTCAGTTTGGTCCATCCGCAAAGGAAATATTGCACAATATCATAGATTTCCTTCACAGCGATTCTCTCTCGGCACAATCGATGGATGCCATTGAGGGGATACAAAGTAGAGGATTTGGAAAAGCTCAGCTAGCTCACTGCTTTCATCTGCAGACTCATTCTTATAACCTGCTCCAATTCGCCGCCTGGCTCTTGAATAATGCTTCCGAACTGAAAGGAGGTTATTGTAAGTTGGAACATTAGCCCGTGTTGATATTCATTCACATTTACGACTTTCTGCCTCTGTGCATTTTTTATTTTTTTTATTTTTTTTATTTTTTGTGCGCGTGTGTGAAAACTCATTTCTCAGCGTGAAATGTTTTATAGGTGCGATTACAAGGCTCATTGATCAAATCCTTATTATTTCATCCTCCATAATCTTAGCGGTTGATCCCCCAGCCGCGCACACATTGATGATTTCTTGCGAGTCGTCAGCTATCGGAGCGGAGCGTTGTTTAAATGTGGTTTTGTGCCGGTTTTAAGTTTCGAGAGTCTGAGCTTTCTGAGAAGGAAGGGGGACGCTGCAGGAGACCCTGCTCTAATTAAAGTGACAGTTTGATCCTGGCAGCAGACTGTGTAGCCATTAATTGCTCTGTCGCTGTGAAAGCAGCACAGATCTTTGTGAATTCATTGGAGTTCTTCTGTTTTTTCAAACTGCAATCTGATGAATTTATAGTCTAGACATCCTTGTGCGTTTTATTTGCATTGCTTCTATTCAACTTATATGTACTTGGTATTTGAAACCCTTATAGGCGGTCTAGACTTCTGCATCAATTTGACGCCGTAGCTACAGCGACAGCCCTGACCCTACTCAGACACAAACACCATAGCCTGACATGCACCTCCCCGGAAATGTAACTACACATCACGGGACTGCAAGAGCTGGTCCGCTTGGTAGCAGCGTATTAGCGCTTTAATATTTCAGGCTGCTTCTCCAGCTCCACAATTTTCAAATTGATTGTTTTGGATCAATAAAGATGGAACACGTCGAGGAAAGGTTAACTGAGGAGGTTCGGAGATTCAGATTCAGACAAAAATGAACCCAACTGGCAGAAAAGAAGGCATTTTAACCGAGCAAGCCAGACTGATGAGCGCACAAGTATAAATGGCTCGCTCCGGCGCTGGCTACATGCGTAGGTTACGGTGTCTGTGTCTCGCTATACTCTAAAACAGCCTTTAAATTATGTACAGTTTCTGAATCGGAAACAAATTATTTGGAAATTAAACTCATGCAGGGAAAAGGAATTAAAAAGCAAATACTACAGACTTACTGAGTCTGTAGTAGTTGCTGTTTTGAAGTCTAATTTAATTACAGCACATCTCCCAAAGTTTTAAAAGTACATGCAAACCTTTATTAGAAGTATCTGAGGCCTGATCAAACCTGCTGTTAACAGGAGTGGATCGCCACCTACTGCTGTCGCCAGACGTGGGGACATGATAGAAATTGTGGAACAAAATCAACTCTCAATTTACTATTTATTAATTTATCAGTGCCCTGTGATTAGTTCTGATCTGTTTGCAGCAGTGACAGTAATAAAGGTAAATAAAGCCACCTGTGATTACAGAGGAAATACATAATTTAACTCCACATGGCTACTTTACATATAGTGCTCATGGCTAATTAACCACATGCCGATACGTTTTTTACGAGGGAATTGCACAGAGCCCGCTCATATTCAGCCATTCAATTTGTTAGTTCTTGCTTAGATTTATTTATTATCCGATTAACTGACACCTGCAAGGACAGAAGATGTTAAAAGGTCACTAACGGCGCAATCGTTCGAAATAGAAGTTAAAATAGACGGCGTGTTTTGAGCGGCCACTTGTGAGCTGATCATTCAGGACGCAGGTTAACTCAAGGCGTCAGTTCAGATGATGGAAATTAAAAACAGAAAACTACAGCACAGTGCAGACAAACATCGTTAAAATGAAGAAAAACAAACAAAAGAGCTGAATTGTAATTTTGTTAGATTTACTCTGACATCCTTGGCTTTGACCTTCAGTCTGAGTCAACAAATTACTATGACAAGAAAGAAAATCTAACATTATTTGTTGTTCCTCTCTAATCTGCTCGCCTCTCGTCCCGTTCACAGATCATCCAGGACCGTGTGCTGGAGCACGGCTCCAGGAGCAGCCTGATGTGGAACAGTCACCCTGGGGGACTGTTCGCTCTGCCGCAGTACTCTGGATACCTGGGAGACTTCCCCTTCTTCTACGCCACGCTAGGTCAGTAACACACGAACAGACACACATCGCAAGCCGTACGAAGGGCTGCTGACGCCTCTGCACGCCGGCAGTGAACCGAGCCGAAGAGGTTTCTCTATCTCTTCATCCGTCTCTCTGCGTTTGTCACAGTCTTCGTGCAAGATTTCTCTCAAGCTGTGGTTTTGGACCTTGTCCGGACAGTAGAAATATGGCCTCACCCCTGATCTAGTGGCCTCCTCCAACGGACGCGTGTAGCAGCAAGTGGAGTGGACGAATGGGCCTTTGACGGATGTTTGTGTTAGCCCTGCTGACACATCACCCCGTCCATCATTGTGTTTTTTTGGAGTCAGCATTGCTACTGCTGCTACCAATTCCTCCCGCTACGGTCCACCACCGTTTAGTTCGTCCCCCGCCACATATCTGCAACCCGGGAGCCGCTCCGTTCCTCCACTCGGCTCACTCCATCTTCATCCAGAGCTGACGAAACCGCCGCGAACACACACACACACACACACAGGCACGGGCGGCGACAGTACGAAACTCGGTTGACGGAGCACCCGGGGTGGAGAGCAGATATTAGAATGGATGGGCGCAGTGACGGCAGGCGCGGATTACAACGCCGGCGAGTTTATTTGTTTGTCAAAGAGGAAGCAATTAAGCGCGGATGGATTTTTTAGGAGGCGAGGTGGCTTGTCGCTCATGGTTAAATGAGCAAAATCAAAGAGGGATAGTTTGTTTCTAAGAGACACTCCTTATTATTTTAAGAGCCATTAGCAGGACACACACACGTTCTGTCATTGGCTCACACAGCGGGAGCAGGGTTTGCTTTTATATGTTTGAACAAAATGGACTTTTGATTAAAAAGACAAAAGATACTGGATTTTTTTCATCTGATAATAGATAAAATATCAAGGAGATACTCAATGAGTGAGCACTTTATTGGGTGCACCTGCAAAATCCGAACTAATATCAACATTTTTGAATATAACACGCGCTTTCATGGCGTCATTATTAATATTGTAGTTACATTTCTTCAGTTTTAGTGCCTTCCTTAAACTCATCTTCCGGTTGTCCGCTCTGATTTTACTAATTCACCCATTAAACTGTAAACGCATCCCTAATAAACCGTGTCATTAAAGATGACAGTAACAGCAACCATAACACATTACTTCAAATAACAGCTATAAAACAGAGCGTAAAACAAAACTGCATAAAACACGGAATTGAGGGGAAACATGTCGATGTTAATAAAACCTTTATCGCCGCAGTTAACTGCTCTGAAGTGTCTTGGTGCTAAAACACCTAAACAGATACACAGCATAAACTCGTATGAACGTTTTAATTCTGAAACTGAGCTCCCGTTACAAGGCTTCAAACAGCCGTCACTTCTTCCCGCTTTCCTCGAGGTTTTGGAACGTGGCTGCAGGGATTAGCGTTAGAAATGTCGGCCAGAGGTTTTGGTTTTGATGATCGCTGGGTTGGACCCTCAGGTGCTGAGTGGGGTTTAGATCAGGGCTCTGTGGAGACGCCAAATTAAACTTTTTTTGTTTCAGTTTTTTAATAGATCTGACTCGATGTGTCAGCTGTCACGTTAAAACAAAAAAGGGCCTTCCCCAAATTCAAGTAGTATCTTGGGAAACCCCCAGTAGGATAGAAGGGAAAAGAGAAGAGAGAAAGTGGTTCTTATTTTAGAATCTTAATCTAAACTTTACTGTCTACGTTCTTGTAAATTAACAGTTTTGCATTTTTTGTTTTTGTTTAACCTGGAATGGAAATCACTCTTCGCTTTTAATGGGATTAAGATTGTAGCATAATCTGAAACTGCGATGAAAAAATGTGCATCCTGCTCTATATCTTGTCAGTCAGTTTCATGTAAATCCGGTAAATGCGACCAGCGATTGGACTGGACTCCAGCGCACTGATTCACCGACAGATAACTCACCAATAGATTAAACCGCATGACTCGAAAAGCTCACAACTGTGTGGTCAAATCTGGTCAAAAGTGGGAGAAGCTCTGTGAAAACAGTGCAGATATCAGTCCTATAAAATCCTAAGATTCAAGGTTTCGAGGCTTTCTTCCCAAACATATGCACCGTACTTTTCAGATTGCTGTTTACAAGGTTTCAGACCTGGGAAAATAAAACTAAAAAAGAATAAAAGGAAAAAAGAAAACGAATGCACCTCACTTTCAAAACATTATGCAAGCTTTAAAAACTTCACTCCAGACTCGCTAAACTTTTTTTATTGGATTTCAAGCTTTGAAAACTTTATTTATTATCTATTTTGTTTGCAGTTTCAGATTATGGCGTGATCTTAATCCTGTAGGGTTTCATTTTATTGAATATATAGCAAGTGCTCTTCTTTTTTGTTAATTGTCACAAGCCAAAAAGGTTGGGTATGACCAGAGCATTAAATCGAGCATTAAAACATCCTTAATTTGACCACAAGCACATAGAAGCATGCACATGTTGTGTCCACGATATGTAGGTGGGTATTACATATGGCTGAATCAGAACTGCTCCTCAAAAGTGAAGCCAAAGCAAGTAGAGCTCCCCCTGGTGTCTGGCTGCAGTATAGGTCATAAGCTCCACCCCCTCCATGTTAGTGGATGGGACTTGGGTCAAAGTAAAACACTAAAATACACTTAAAATAATGTTTTTTTCCATGATGGTTTCTGTCATTTAAAGTAGTTAATATAATGTTGATGCATGTTCATGAGTAAATTTTTGGAAGTTTCGTTTTAGTTAGTTATTTGACGCTATAAAAACAGCATGTGACATAATGGCGACTACCAGTTGCCATGCCAACCGCTCCATAAACTGCGCAGACTCTGGCTCCAAACTCGCAAGGTGGTGCCACCCGTATCCCCGGGAAAACAGCGCCGACGCAGTGAAGTGGGGCCGTGTAGTACATATTTATATACCGTCTATGCCTGGTACGGGATGAGATGGGATCCACTGAGGATCGTGTGCTAAAGGCAGAAAACAGCACGCACATCTAAAATTTAGAACGCGCCGCGTGACTCTTATTCTCCTCCAGGTTTTGTTCAATGTTTCATGAACGTCTGTTTATGAGCTTGTTACAAAATTCACAGCAGCAGGTGTTTCAAAGAAAAAAAACAAACTTCTTTCTCATGACAAATCACAAGGAGAGCTTACCAACTTTTAATATCCCTCTTTATAAAAAGTTGCTCAGTTGCGCCTCCTCCTTCCGCCGCCATGCTTTGCTGGGTTAGATTAGATTTAAATGAGGAAAAAGTTGGCCGTCCTCTGTGATCCGTCTTGCTCAGTATCTTATTTCCTCCTCATTTTCAGCCTCAATTACTCTAGTCCAACATCAAGTCGGGCTGAATTTAAAGTCACATCAGCAGTTAGTCGTCTGTTTATTGGGTTGCAGATACAGCTGAGGAGTTTCCGAAAATGAAATATTCAGCGATGGAGAGATTTGGCATTTTCAAAACACATTAACATTGTTGAATATTTTAAGAGTGGTTTTGAAAAACGTACATCGCTGACAATTAAGTCGTCCGTATTTCTGAACTGCTGACGGGCCCGTTTCAAGTTGCATCTCTCAGAAAACAGATATGAAGTGTTTGTGAATATGAACGTCTTCGGCTTTGTTCTCTTCAAAGGCGTTGAAGTCACATTCATGGCTGACAGTTGCCTCGGCCGTGTTCTAGCCTGTGTTGTTTGCTGAATTTGTTAAAATGCATTATTAATGAGTGTTTTACTCTCTCCGTTGTGTTTCAGGCATTAAACCGTACCCCAAGTTCACAGCGGTCATCCACGCCGTCTCTCCTCTGGTGTCCCAGTCGCAGCCCATTCTCAAGCTCCTGGTAGCTGTGGCCAAGTCCCAGTACTGTGCACAGGTAAAAGATTTGTGTGTGTTTTTACTCTCAAGAATCCTTCGCTGATCTCCGCCCCAAATTGCGCCGCATTACGTGGCTCACGCGGCTCAAACGTTTTGCAATCACATTTTCCAACCGGGGCAATGTCGGCGCTCAGCCTCCATCCCTGTGTGTTTGTGTGTTAACTCCGGTGGATTGAATTAAAGCGTCAGGTTCGTAGCGGCGCCGCATCTGTCTCCATGGCAGCCAAACCCCCTTCAGCACAGCTGGAGATGGCATGTATTGATTCCCCTGCTTGCTCCTTACCAAAGCGGGAAATGAAATGGAATTTGCTCCCCGATGGCTGGTTTTATATATGTGTGTGTGTGTGTGTGCGAGAAAGTGTGTTTGTGGGTGTGTGTCTTGGTTTGATTGCGTGGTATGAGCAAGCAAGTTTGTGTCTTGTGTAGGAGGGATGCATTTTCCATGTACATGCAACGCCTGAATATGTGTTGATAAAGAAGATGAGGTTTGTTCATGGACCATTTTTGTCTGATGAGCCGCAACATTAAAACCGCTGACAGGAGAAGTAAATGACATTGACCATCTTGTGACAGTACAATGTTCTGCTGGGAAAAGTTTGGACCTGGCATTTGTGTGGATGTTACTTAGACATGTAGCAGACCAAGTATCTGTGGGATGATCCACAGAGGCCCCTCCCCTCAACCCATAGGACCCAGAGGCTAACAACACCCTGTTGCCAGACACCTCAGGACACCTTCAGAAGGCCCACGTCCATTCTCTGATGAGTCACAACCGTGATGGTCATAATGTTATGCCTGATCGGTGTATAGCTTAGCCCTTTAATGCAGTAGTACGTGCTGCATTAAGTATCAAGGCTTGTTTTCTCATAAATCCCTCTTAAAGTATCATTACCGTTGCTCTTTGATGTAAACATTATGAGTGTATAAGTGTGATCCTCGTTTCCGCTGCTGTCAATCACATTAATCACTTCCTGCCCCTACGGACTACAATTCTGTCTCTAATGTAACATTTAGTAGTTCATTAAAAACAGACTTGAGTGAAACATCAATTACTGGCAAAATCAACAGAACCTCACCTTGCGCACCAACTCCGAAAGTTTGGTTCGTTATTGAAGTTTTTGGAAACTCGTTGGATTTTTCTGCCATACAAAAGGAAGGAAGTGTCCCTTTAAACGTTGACCCAACATAAGCAGCTCTACCAGAACTTAAGCGGACCTTGAGTGGAGATTTGTAACCATAGACTGTATATAAATATGTACGATGCGTCCCCACTTCCTTGCGCTGGCCAAATTGGCGCTATTTTCCCGGGATACAGGCGGCGCCATCTTGCGACTTTGGAGCCAGAGTCTGCGCAGTACGGTCCGAGAGTGGAGCCACGCGAAGTTGCGTTATCGGCGACCCGGCCACACTTCCTGCAAACTCATTCACGTTTAATTAATACTGCGCTCTGCTCTACCTCCACCAGGGGGAGCTCTACTTGCTTTGGCTTCACTTATGAGGAGCAGTTCCGCCGTCCATCGTTATACTGTCAATGTTTGCAACCATCAGCCGTCATCACGGACGACTACAACTCGGTGACATCTGAGCAAATTTATCGTCTCTACTCTCTGTTCAAGACTATTATTATTAAAAATACAGATGCGAGGAGGATCAATTGCTGTCAACAGACGTTTGACAGCTACAAACGCTTTTCAGTGCAAAAACATCTTCAGGTTTCATCCTTTCCTCTGTGTGTGCTAAAAGCCGACCGCAGATTCTCGCATAACGGCAAGCTGAATGAGGAGACTCTACCTCCTTATTATTCTCATGGAGGTGCTTTTGTGTTTGCCTTCCTCTGGCTGTGCATGCAGAGTGGAGAGCCAGGTACGCAGCCGGGTTGTTTTCTTCCACTCTCCGGCGCACGGAGGAGAGAGAGCGGGGGAGAGCGGCGGGAGCTGCTGAGCTACGAGTGGATGAGCAGGAGGGATATAAATAAATGAATGGGAAGGAGAGAATAAGAGAACACAGAGGGTTGGAGGAGGCTAAATTGGACGCGAGGAAGCTTTTGAAGCGCATTCTGACACGACGGACCTCCTGCTGCGAGTGGGCTCGTGTGCGCGAGGAGGAAGCGTTTCTTCCTCTCGCGCTGCAGATACACAAGCGCTCCTTCACTGCTCTCCTCCAGTCGCACACATGCGTACACAATGCCACCAACAGCACCCTGAGAGGGCGGCTGACGGGGACGCCATCTGTCTTTCTAATCAAACAGGAATGGAGTGGATTAACACTTTCCTCAGCTGCGTGCACAACGTATATACCTGTTGTTATCTTGCAATGACAGACCCATTCTTGTTCAGATTTAGCTCCGTGAATGATTTAGTTTTATCTGTATTCGCTGACAACGGTGAGATAATTCTGCAATTCATCAAAGCCCTGCACTGTAGTCGACACAGACGTCCTGGCAGCTCCCAGCGCTTTATTTTTGCAGGTCCAGTCAGGGTGCAGCGTCCCCGAGGGGGGAACTGCTGCGTGTGACGTAGTTAATGTCAGAATAATGTGAAACTTTATTGATCCCTGCAGGGAAATTCTTGCGGTTCGGCTCCATCAGCGACGCTACGGCCCCGGCCCTGCACAGTGGAGCCGGGGTGGATTCATTTACTGACTCGTTCAAGGACATTTCGGCAGGGCAGATGTTAGCTGACACACAGCAACTGAACACCGCGGGGCTGGATGTTGATGATGTGTCCCTATCAGTTTACTTTTCACTCTGCTGGCTATCAATCCCTAACACGTTCACACAAACATGGCTTCCAGGCTACCTTTTAATGTTTTCGTTTTCCTCATTTTAACGGTGGGGTCTCATAAAAGGCTATAAAAAGCAAGCCAACAACTGATGATACGAGCGAATAAAGAAAGCTACGGAGAGGTCCGTGCATGAAAATAGACAAAAACGTAAGGGGACATCTTCAATGAAACAACAAATATGCTAATTAGCTTGGTGTTGCCAGACTCAACTGTCTGTTAAGTCTCAATTAGGATTTCATTATGGGCATATTTCAACTGAAAATACTTCTGCTTCCAATTGGATGGTCCTACAACCAGTCAGAGATATTTGGAACTAAACAAATTCAACTCAAAGGCCTTCAAATTAAGTGGCTACGACACTGTTATGCTACGTTCACACCAACAGTGAGAGCTACGGTACTTTTTCAATGGAAGCCGGTGACGTCGGACACTTATTTTCAGCGCTCCTCTGGCATGTCCACCAATCATATGCTTCACCTGCTGACCTTCGACAAGAAGGTTCGCTGGCAGCACTGACCGATTTGTAGTGTCTGTCGGCGTCTGTCTCTCATAAAGCCAACCCAAACGATCTGATTGGCTTCTGGGATCTTTGTGGAGCGTCACCATTTCCCAACAGACCAATTTTCTGCCACAAGATTTGTGGGCAGGGAGGCTGGAACTCTGGCAAACTGTGTAAAATCTAATCAAAAATCCAGCATGAAGCAGCAAGTAATGTTCCGTTTAATTGCATTTGGAGACATAGGGGGACGGAGAGGCATGAAAGAGTTTAGTACACGCCCCCTAGTGCAAGATGAGTCATCAATAGTTTAAAAACGTTTTTTTTTTAGCCCTAAAATCCCAACAAAGTACACCTTCCTAAAATTGTGTAGGTCTCCCTACAGTTGTGACTCATCAGAGAATGGACATGGGCCTTCTGAGGGTGTCCTGTGGTGTCTGTCTTTGGGTCCTATGGGTTGAGTGGAGGGGCCTCTGTGGATCGTCCCACAGATACTTGATCAGTTTGGGATCTAGTGAATTTGGAGGCCAGGTCAACACCTTGTGCTATTTTTCATTTTGCTGGGGTGGGGGTGCCTGGTCTGGTCTAGGTGGGTGCTACATGTCTAAGTAACATCCACATGAATGAATGCCGGGTTGTATCAGTATTTGTTGTGTAAGTATAAATAGATGAATGATATACTTTTTAGTGTTGGTCAGTAAAGCTATGCAGTATTTAATCTATCCTCTGTTGTGTTTTTGATTTTTAAAAGGCTTATAAATCCTTTTACGCTCTTTAAATTCATATTAACGTCGCCCCTTTGCCTCACTCCAGCCTTGATCGCGCCACGTCAACACGAGATCCAAAGCTCATCAGATCCGCTGTGTCTAGTTAGTGAGGTTTAGTGATCTGCGTCGCCACATCATATCTAAAATTTATGAGACGGATGGGCTGAGACATAAGAATGTAACGCCGTGTAAGGCCAGACAGGACGGTGTCGTGTGTGTGTGTGTGTTTCTCATCAAATATTAATGCGGTCCGCTGTTGTACAGCAGCGAATCGGCTGACCTGCAGGTCGGCGAACAGCAGTTCAGGGCGCTTGAAACATGACAGAACTGTGGCAGGGAACATGACTTCTTAATGTAAAACATGATCTGATTGGAGGTGGAGCAACGCAGGAATCATACGAGCTGCAAATAGTCGTAGTAAGACATGAAACCTGATAATGTAATGAGATTGGTTCTGGACTGAAATGTAGAAAACCATTGTGGAGCCATAATTGGAAATATTTTATCATTTCAGTTGCCCTTCTGGCTCTTTATTACTCAGCCAGCTTGTAATAAGGTGACATTTGCTGGCTGCGGGGTGCGTAAATGCCACATGTTTAGTGGGAAGCTGTTTAGGTTAGAGGAGAAAATAATAGGAATTAAATTAGATTCGAAGCACTAAAGGCTAAAAATAAAATAACAACACATTTGTTTATTCTATCTTTCAGATCATCGTCCTGTGGAACTGTGACAAACCTCTACCTGCAAAGCACCGCTGGCCCGCCACCTCAGTGCCCGTCATCGTGATCGAAGGAGAGAATAAGGTCAGCATGAAAAAACGCCGAAAAAAACGTTACCTCGCTGTCATTTCTAATTACGTGGCTCATCTTACGTTACTGTACGTTTGAGTTTCTGGGAGTTAACGAGTTTCGATTTGTGCCGCGGTGATTCCATTAGAGAACAATTTGTGTGGTTTTAATTAAAGCTCAGTAATGAGAATAATATACACTGAAAGGCACAGAGGAAAGATATCGTGGCAGTAATGGATATTTGGATATATTATATATAAGTATTTATTTAATTTTTTATTTTTTTTTACTTTAATCATAATCAAATATTTAATTAGAAGCTGCACAGTTGTGCCGTAATATCCTGAGTAAATGTGCACCATAAATTTACTGTTCAGACCTGGTATTAACATATTAACGTTCTGGGGCAGTGTTAGTCACCTAGCATTCAAATCCACACTAGAATATCGTTCATACAGCTCCAGTCTCTAATGGATCTTTACTTAATGCTGTTTCAGAACCACAAACAGCACCGTTTGTTGTATAGGCGCCATGAAATTATTAGTTATTTTACACAAGAGATTATAACTCAAACCCTGGTAGCATCCACACGTACAATAATGTTACTGCAGTGAAAGGGATTCGAACCAGCGCTAACTGCCACGCCACTGTGCCGGCCCTACTCTACTAAAACACTTCATTCATAACAGCGGTTGTGTCCTTTTTCTGAATGAAAGACGCAAACCTCAGATTATGCAGAGGGCCTCATTTGGTGCATCAGTGTGGCCGGGGACACATCGTGTGTTCACACTGCTGAAAGAATGTGGTCACGAGTGATCCAGATCACCTCAAAATGCATCCTCAGTGCGTCCACACCAGTATTTAAAGCTGTCCACTTGCGATTGGTTCACTCGGGACGCATGTTAATACCAGTTCTGAACAAGACCTATATTTTTCAGGGCTACAACTAAAGACGGCTTCACACCGTTGATTACTTCCCCTATAGATTAATAATTTGTCTATAAAATCAGCAATGGCAAACGAAATGCCCATCAAGAATTTCTTTACATCTTCAGATTAGTCCCGAACCCAAAGACATTTATTTCACAGACGGTGAAAGAGAAAAGAAGCCGGAAAATAGAGATTTCTGTGATTTAACGAACAATAAACGTCTTATAAAAACAGTTCATATTGAATTAGAGACTAGACGAAAGCTGCTTCCTTTAATTCTAAATCTCACTCTAAAGTATTTTCATGCAAAAACTATAAAGGCAGCAAAGATTTAAATATGACTCAGGGCTTTAAAACGAAAAAGGAAAAAAAAAAAAAACGTGCATGAGAGTTGGTACGAGTAGCTGTGAATGGTTACGAGTGGGTGTTAATTTCCTCAGTGTGTCGGTTCAGAGACTTTTTTTTTTCCCCTTCCTGTTTTTATGACTGTCATAAGAGCGAGGCACATTTTTTTGGCTTTTCTGAAGTTAAGCCTCCGGCGAGACATAACCCAGAGCGTGCCTCTGTGACATTTATTATGACAGCCTTATTAGTCTTTAGCGCTAACGGCGTCGCTGTGTTTCTCTTAACCTCCCTGTGACCTACGCTTGTAGAGGTCAAAGGTCAAACCCGGGCACATTTGCATGTAAACACTAAGCTCATTTTAAGCTCATGTTTTAGGCTTCATTTGAGGAAAACGTGACGCGCCGCTCATCTGTATGTATGAACGCCGCCATCGGACTCATCCGCCGGCGTCCTCTCCCCTCCCCGAGGACTTAACTTCACCTGCCAGTCAGGAGAAGTGGTTTTCACATCAGTGTCAGTCACCCGGCGGTAGACTGGGTTTATGGTTTACCTCTCCCCGTGGCTCTGAGTGGTTTCTCCCAAGCTGTCAATCACAGCGGGAGGCCTCTGTGTGTAGCTGTGTGTCCGTGAAATGCGAGCAGATCAGGCTTAGTGCGCTCTGTGTGTGTGTGTGTGTGTGTGTGTGTGTGTGTGTGTGTGTGTGTGTGTGTGTGTGTGTGTGTGTGTCCGTGCCAGGCAGCCTGTGGTTTGTTGTGGTTGTGGCGTTTTCTGTGTTTACCGTGGCGAGCCAAGCTGTGTTCCTCCACCCCACAGAGAGGGAGAGAACATTTTTCATCCCTCTCGCCTTTTTCCTGCCTATGTCTTTCTTTCTTGCTTATCCCCTTCTCTTTCATCCTCTCCGTTTTACCCTCTTTCTGCTCCTTCCTACCACTACATGTCCTTCTTTTCTTGCTTTGACTCTTGTCAAGGAAATACTGAGGTCACGATTCTGGTTCCACTTTAGTTTCTCTAGTTTCTGCGTCTTTTCACCAATGTCTTTGGACGGCTCTCTCAGTTCAAGCGGTCATGTTGTCATCTTACTGCAGAAAACATCACTAGTGGAGGCAAAATTCAGTATAGGATGACCAACCTGATAAATAGTTTAGAGAAATTAATTGTATTTTTGGCGCAACTTCACCTGCTACCAAGGCGCGTGGAGGACACTGCAGACAATAGTTTGAAATAATAACTGAGACATGTACCACCCACCTAGACCAGACCAGGCACCCCCACCCCATAGCAATGACACTCCTTGATGGCAGCAGCCATCCCCAGCAGGATGCAGCCTGACACAGGCACACACACACAAAAACGCTTTAGGAACAACTAAATAAAACATGAAGAACAGCACAAGGTGTTGACCTGGCCTCCAAATTTACTAGATCCCAAACTATCAAGTATCTGTAGGATGATCCACAGAGGCCCCTCTCCTCAACCCATAGGACCCAAAGGCTCCCACTAATATTAACATTCTGTTGCCAGACACCACAGGACACCCTCAGAAGGACCATGTCCATTCTCTGATGAGTCACAACTGTTTTGTAGGCACAAGGGAGACCTACACAGTATTAGGAAGGTGGTCATAATGTTATGCCTGACTCCAGCAAAGCTGTATCAGTCAAGACAAGTAGCAAATCAATGTAAATGACTGTCCTATCTGGACAAAAACGTAAAACAATTCCCCCATCGATCAGCACTAGCAGTACCTTGAGGACAGCTAGCTCGAAGCTAACCCAAAATAGCATGTATTTGTAGTTCGGGTAGCTACAGACCTCCATTGTTGTTTAAAATAATTCAAGTATATTAAAATAAATCGCTGGGTGACATGTTTCTTTATTGAAATGAACACAGACGCCGTGGTTTATTTTGAGAGGAATCCAATTTACACCGTCCTGCTGCTGTAAATACTTATCAGATCACACAAATGTGTATTAATATGGCCCTGGAAAATAGCTTTAGACAGATGGACTGTTCACTCTTTTTATGCCCATCAGTTTTGGGGAAATTACCAAGCAGCGTTTTAAAAGTAAAACAATATATTTGGGACTATATTCCAGTCGAAGGCAGTGGGTTTTGGATTGAGAGTGTGCATGCCCTCTGTCTTTCCCTCCCTGTCTCTGTGGCTTCTTGGCCAAAAAGTCGGTTTATGACTGTTGGGTTAAGCCGTGTGAGAATCTCAGCCGTGCTTAATGTGGTCTACACATGCACTGGTGGTCCTCCCTTCTCCCCTCCTCTCCTCTCCTCTGCTGCTGTCCTTTAGAGAGGAGGTGAAGTGCTGGAGGCGGATTCCTGCCGTAAGAGCTCACATTCCTGGAGAGCACCAGGAAGCCCCAGGCTAATATGTCTCACTTCTAACGTTACAAACCATCTGGGGGCTGGAAACATCAGCCTCTCTTCCTCTCTTTGTCTCTATCTCTTTTTTTCCTCTTTTGCCCTGTTTGTCCCGCTGTCCCTTTCTCCCCCTCTGCTCCTCCTCTTCTTCCTGGCCAGTGTTTTCGCTGTCACTTCGCGCTGGAGAACGAGTGGAAAACTCGAGAGCAGAGAGACAGGAATGTTTTGTTTCCCTCCTCGCCGCCCGCAGGACACCACCGCAGTAATGATGACGATGAAACGAGAGGGAGGGCACCGCTTCTCCTCTCTCCTCTCGTTTTCTGTCTGTAAACACCGCTGTCACTCACGCTCCTCTGCTCTTCGGAGCGTGAACGCCGGCTGAAACTTTCAGCGGAAAAGATGAGAAGGAGGCGGCACTTGACCGGACGGGCCTCTTAAGTTAGAGGCCCGTCAGGCGCCACCTCGGCTCCGCTGCGCCATGAAGAGGGAGCAATAAATCAGAGATGTAGCTGTGAAGCTCTCCAAAAGAAAAAATCAATGTTCTTTACTTTAACTTTGCATATAGAGTACTAATTTACATTTTTCCAATTTGAGCTATTCTACTATTACTGTAAGTATTGGCAGGCTGCCTCTGTTCTGTATTTGTAGCGAGAGTTGTGGCATTAAGAGGGTATGACACTCGACCCATCGTTTTGGTGGAAACTGAACAAGACGTTTCACTACTTCCATCAGGTTTTTCCACAGAGGTTGACATTTGTGGTTTGGGTGAAATTCCGTAATATTCGTAGGCCAATATTATTCTGTTTGTAGTCTTGAATATTTTTAATTTATTCTTTATTAGTAAATTACACATTACATGAAAACCAACAACCAAGGAACTAGCCATATTTGTACGATATTTAAAATAATAATAATATCACAGATTATTGATCTATTCATTTGTGTCTGAAAATGTTCTAAGAGCATTTACACATCAAAGTTTTCTTCATTGTTCAGCCAGTTAAAGGGAAATTACCGTTGGTTTTTTTTGTTTGTTTTTTTTACAACCTGGGCCTTATTTCTGGTATAAAATACGACCATTTACTCACCAATATAACTTTTGTGTCATTTGGAGTCGTTCGGACAA
>JASGAT010396274.1:1135-19329 GCA_030220025.1 Chelon auratus
GCTTAATTCTAAAAAAAAACAAAAAGGAAAAAATCTGTTTTATTTATTCTCTTTATTAAAGGTGAATCACGCATCTCCTCTTATAGTGAATGAAGATGCCTCTTGTTTCTTTCCTTTTTGTTAATTTCCCGTTGTCTGTTTCTGTTTTCCCTGTTGTGTCATGGTAAAATGTTCAGGGGATGGAAATTAAAATGGATGTAATTTTGCTGAAAATGGCGATGCAGGTGTTAAAGAAAACCAAGGCACAATTCTTCCTCTATTTCCACACTGCCTGCCTTTCTATTTTTTATTTTTTTAATCCACTTTTTCACTGACTTCCCCCCCTCCCATCCTCCCTTTCTTTGTTTAATCCTCTCCTCCATCTTGCTCCTCTCTCTTACATCTTCTTTCAACCACAAGCACGATTGAGTGTCATCCATTTGTCAGCGTCACATGATAGACAGCAGACCCCACAAGTGTGTGCACAGACCCCTAAAACGAACACACAGTGTGTGTGTGTGTGTGTGTGTGTGTGCAGGCACTGGGGCCAGTTAGGAGCTGATGGCGATGAGTCAGGCTTTGAGAAATGCCACAGAAAGCTCAGCTAATGCACTTTATGGAGCTCCCTTTTTCTTTTCATTCTCTTTTCTCTCTGTATTGCTCCCTCTTTCTCCCCCTTTGTCCTGGAATCCGAGCCAGAAGTCATAGCTCTTTGCTGACAGAGAGGTCTTGCCAGTTATTTTTCACAGCATGTCCCCCGTGCCCTGGCTGGGATAGCTCGCCTCATGATGGTAACGTGCTCCCTCAGTCGTGCTACATGAGAGCCTTCTCCGCTCATGCATTGTTGTACAGCTGGACTTACTCAGTGTGTGTGTGTGTGTGTGTGTGTGTGTGTGTGTGTGTGTGTGTGTGTGATCAAGTTGTTGGAGATACCTGATCCCTTTTATTGTTCATTTGACCCACATCCCAGGAGGCATGAGGGTCAGGGTGGAGTACCCAGATACCTTGTACAGGTGCTTAGTGTGTACGTGAGAGAAAAGGACGACAGGGAAAGAGGGAAAAGGAGAAGATAAGGGATTTAAAAAAAAGGAAAAACTTTACAATTTTTTGCAGGGCTCTCGATCCCACACACTTTTCTGCAAATGCATTAAAGAGCACTGTTTCTTTAAATCTTCTCCTGGGCTGTCAGGCATTTCAGCTGGTCATATTGGCTGCAGACACACGCACACACACACATGCACAGACACACAGATGTATATGGTTAGCAGGCTGAAGCTGGTTTGAGTTAGCATGGAGCCAGTCACACTGTGTGAGAGCCTTACCCCCTGCCTGCTACTGCCACCCTCCGCAGTCTCTCTACTTATTTCTTTCTCTACATCTCCCTCTTTCCTTTACTACATTTTTGTGACAGTCTGCCCCTGCTTGCCGTACTGTAGTTTCCAGTCCGAGCTCCCTATCCCCTGTGAAGAGCACACAGACTCGCACAGTTGATCCGCTTGGCCCTGTGTGCCCTGATTAGCCCCCTTCATGACAAACAAGCCATCAGAGCGGAGGGGAGTGGAGCACGGAAGAAGAAGGAGGAGGAGTGGGAAGAGTAAGAGGGACGGATGGGAGCAGTGAGGTGGAGGAGGAGAGGAGCAGAGGTGCAAGGGGGGGGGACGGGGGGTGAGGTGAGGAGGCTGGGACCCCTGGGGACCCCTAGATCACAGCCATGCTAATGAGGAGCTGCTTTGCCAGCAGCAGAGGTGTCAGCTAACCCCTGACAGGTGCACACACGCGTACTCCCAGGGCTTGTGCCGGCGTGTGAGCGCGTGTGTTCAGAGAGCGTGTGTGTTTGTGTGCGTGTGTGAGAGGAAAGGAGGGGCTGCAGGGGCAGGTTTGTGTCCCAGTGGCCTAGCCTGCAGGCAGCTTTGTTCTGTATGTAAATCTGTCGCTGTGGCGTTCTGTCGCCCTTGATGGAATGTTTGAGCAGTACAGCAAACCTGAACTCCAGGAATGCTGCAGTGTACACACACATGCTTGACACCTACTGTAGCACATCCTCTGTTGCCCGAGTCCTCTCCTTGTTAACAGCCAAAACCTTTACTGGCCTTTTCTGTTCCTACACTTCTTATTCCACCAACCCCACTGTGCCACACGTACCATGCTGATCACTCTAGAGCTGACCTGGAAAACCTGAAGGTGGTACAGTAGTGCAGTTGGCGGGCTAGCATTTGATTCCACCTTGTTTTCAATAATGATTTATTTTCCTTGAGCTCTGTGAGGGTTAAACTGGCATCAGTGAGCATGCTTCATCAGCCTCTCACTGCTCACTGTCTTGTTGAAGACTGAGCCTGTGGAATTTTGTTATTCTTCTGTGGTCTTAATATAAGTCCCCCTGGATTAGCGCATCTGATAAAGGCCCCAAAATGTAAGTGTAACGTAAATGGAACGACCTCATGCCGGAAGCATGAGGCTGGAAGGATGGCATGTGAATTCCTAAATTAAACACAAATCCACATGTCTGCACCATACGCCTGGTGTCTACGTCAGCCCCACCAACCTCACACCAACTTTTGTACACTAGCCATATGCAAACAGTCAATACCATGGCTCCCCTTCATTCACTGGCATTTTGTTTGTACTTTTTAAGGCAAAATAATGGCTATAAAAGGCAATCTGGAAAGAATAAAATCTGATGTAAAGCTCAGATCTTACTCCCTGAAGACTGGCTTAATTGGCCTGGTGGTTTAGTAAAAAAACCAACCCAGGAGAGAAGGAGAGCATTATTACTGGCCTACCTCAGCTCCACGCATGTGCCAATGTTTTAATAACTTCCTCCAGGCCTCCTGGCCCTTAGCCCTCGTTTTGTTACACAGGACAAAGAGCTGCCCTCTTAAGCTGGTCTCAGTTCTGTATTGTGTTCCTCTGTTTCATGGGAAAGGCTGCCCGAGTGAACACCTGGGCAGAAAAATAATTGATAGTCTTTTTGAGGTGAATCCCATTACACTGTAGCTTTAACAAATTGCAGTATTGCTAGCAAAATGACAAAAAGCAGCAAAATGCAGTGTACCATATTACTGAATCCCGCTGTGACTCCATTTCATTTAACCTCTCATCTCAGTGAGTGTGTGTGCGCGCTAGGATGTCGTGTGTCTATGTGCATATGGTGCGCCAGAGTAAATTGGGCGATTAGGTCCAGCATCAGTGACTGCGTGAAGAGGAGAATGTAACTATTCTAACTGGTAGTTGACCTTGGCGGTCAGCGGTGGAGAGGTCCCTGCCTGTGTGTCAGGCAGACGACTGTAATTACCACAAACTGGAGCATGACACGGCCCATCGTGATTCTTTAATGAAGGCTTTTATTGGCTGGAGCACTGAGCAGCGACACTCTCTCAGCGTGTGTGCAAGTCTGCATTTGAGAGGAAAGAATGGAGTGGGTATGTCTGCAACCTATTGTGTGTATTTGTTGGTGCATCTGTGTGTGCACGAGAGCAACATGAGGGAAGTGACTATGATGCTTACAAAGGAGAGGAAGTCTTGCAACCTGCAGGTTTGGGTTTACCACTTACCTGTCGGTTGGTTAGAACTGTTTGCAATAGAGTTTGATAGTTTGAGTCAGTCAGTCTATCTATCTATCTATCTATCTATCTATCTATCTATCTATCTATCTATCTATCTATCTATCTATCTATCTATCTATCTATCTGTAGTCTTTGATTCTTTTATTGCCAAGTCTTTTCTTTTCCGCTCTCCACTCTCTTCTTTCCCCTCCCCCTGGATGCTTGCTTGTTTGGGAAGTTGATGAAATTTGTCTTTGGCCGTCATTAGGCAGCAGCCATCAGCTGCCACTCTATTAGCTGCCACGCTTCCTTTAACAGCATATGGCACGGCTGTGTAAGATATGACAAGATGCAAATGTGTTGCCGTAGCGGTGGTGGGAGGGTGCATGGTTGTGGGGATGGTTATGTTTGACTGGGTAGCTTCTATTGATGAGGCCATGTGTACAGATGAAAATGTGGATAAGATGGAAAAAAAACACACTTTGAAAAACCGAGTGAGATCATCAATCCTACTCCCAATCTCATGTCTTTATTCAATATTGATCCGTGTGTGTTGATGAGATTATACAGCTCCCAAGTCTATAGACCTAACTTGGTCCCTGGGGGCATGTAAATAGCCTCGGTGTGTGTCAGTGTGTGTGTGTGTGTGTACTCAAGCACGTCTGGCCCTTAAAGTCCCTCCACCTCTCTTCTTACCCCCTCTCCTCCTCCTCTTCCCTCTCTCGTTCTCTTCTCCCCGTCCAAGCTGTTAAGCTGTCCAGCTCTCCGCTGCCAAGCGGCCGTGTGAAGCTTAGCCAAACTAAACACGGGCAGGCAGCCCGCCACTCGCCCCACACATGCACGCAGACATACACATCGAAGCGCAAAAATACATACATGTTCATACACGTGCACAAAAACATGCTCGCACACACATTAGTAGGAAGAGTCAGGTCATGTCCCACCCCACACAAGTAGTGAGAGTGACGGCTGCACCAGAGCCCCACTAATAGCAGAGAAAAACAGACAGAATCAGTAAATGAGCCCCTCATTAACTTTTTCTGACCCTTTCTCCCCTGGGGAAAGCCAAACCAATCACACCGCCAAATCAGCTTCCTGTACTAGACACTGATCCAACATCAGCTTTCGCTCATCTGTTCTGCATAGTACAACTGTGTGTGTGTGTGTGTGAATTTGTGAGTGCGTGAAGGTACACTGTGAGACAGAGAAGAGACAGAGAGAGGAAAGTGAACAGAAAACACTCCTGTACGTGTACCAGTGTGTGCATGTGTGCTTTACATTCCATAACAGAGGGTGGCTTTGAGGCAGTCAGCCATCTTAAGGACTTTTTTCGTGATCACATAAAACTTTGGGCAAGAGTAACTTCCCCGCCTTTGTTTCGCCCCTCCGGGCTTCGAGCTCTGGGACCACCGTACCAACTTGACTCCACTTGCGGTAGCCACTGATGATAAAGTAGATACAGATGCCTTGCAAGCAAACACAAGACTGTGGAAATGCGTCTTCACTGCAAGCCTGTGTTGAATTAGATGAATCCCTGCCAAGGTTCTTTTTATGAGTCACAAGCAGGATGACAAGGCCATGCCACAGTGACTGATGGATTCATTTGGCATTATTAAGTCACACTATTTAAAGGGGCAATTTGTCAGCGTGTGACGTACAGTTCTCTGTGTGTGGACCCACTTTACTGTACTCCTTATTACACCATTGACGTAGAGCTTAATTTAATGTGGAAGTTGTGTTAAAACCGGAAATGTCTTCACTGTTTACACCTTGTCTGCATCCTCTCTCCCACGTCTCCTTTTGAATGTCTCTCTTTCTCTCTAATGTCACATCCCTCCCCCAAGTCCCCACCTCCACCACAATATTCTCATTCTTTGTTTTTGTTTTTCTTTGTTTTTTTGTTTTTTTTTCCCCCCACTGCTGCCTCTCTTGTCTCTATATGGAAGTGACAGAGTAGAAGAGATGGATCTGTATATTAAAGCTTAGCTGACATTAGAATTAGCATAATGTGCTGTGGCCTTAGGGCAATAACTGCCACCTGTACACACAACATTAGGCCTGTACACACACACCTTGTCAACACACAGAGAAACACAAAAGCCTATGGTAGACCCCCAAACGCAGACACAAAAAGAAAGATAATGATAATAAAGATTTTTAAGAAAAATTATTAACCCCATAAATTTTCTCACAAGTTGTTAGAAGACATATTTGAACTTTTACAATAATGGTGTTTTCTTTGTCTTGGTCCACAGATAAAGATGAGCCATCCAGCTACATCTGTACTACCTGCAAGCAGACCTTCAACAGTGCCTGGTTCCTGCTTCAGCATGCCCAGCACACTCATGGCATCCGCATCTACCTAGACAACCACCTAGCCAACTGCTCCCTCACTCCCCGCATGGCTCTGCCTCCACCCCCAGGAGCTGATGCGTTGCCCCGCTCCCCTCTCCCCACTTTCCTCGGTGACACCAACAACCCATTCCACCTCCTCCGCATGGCTGCGCCCCTGCTCAGGGAACACCCTCCTCCTCCAGGGTACATGGAGACCCGGTTGCCTGCAACGCCACCCTTTGTCAGCCCTCCACCTCCGCCTAGACCACCTCTAGAGCGGCTGGGCCCAGAGGAAATGGGGCTGCTGTCACAGCACCCCAGTGCCTTTGAGAGGGTGATGAGAATGACCCCCATGGAGCCTCCTTCCATGGACTTCTCCCGTCGCTTGAGGGAACTGGCAGGCAACACAACCAATAATGGTGGGCCCACACCTCCTCTTTCCCCAAACCGTGTTCCGCCCATGCACCGCCTGCTGAGTCCTACGCTTTTCCAACCTGGTGCCAAGCCCCCAGCATTTCTCACCTATGCCCCTCAACCTCCCACCTCACAGGGGGGACACGGGTCTTCGAGCCCTCCTGACTCACAAGGTCAGAACCAGGCCCCAGGGAAATCCAAATCCTGTGAGTTCTGTGGCAAGGTTTTTAAGTTCCAGAGCAATCTGATTGTCCACAGACGCAGCCACACAGGAGAGAGGCCGTACAAGTGTCATCTATGTGATCACGCCTGTTCTCAGGCCAGCAAGCTTAAAAGGCACATGAAGACACATATGCACCACAAGTCCGGGGCTATGCCTGGCTCCCCAGAACAGGAACGTAGAGGAGAGGGAGGAGAGGGAGAAGAAAAGAATAGAGAAGGAGATGCAAGGGGAATGGGAATGGACAATGAGGAAGAGGAGGAAGAAGAGGAGGAAGAGGAAGAGGAGGAAGAGGAAGAGGAGGAAGAACTGAGAAATGGAAGTCGGCCAGACTCCAACTTAAGCGAGGACTCCCAGGAGTACAACCAGAATAGGGAAAATGGCCCAAGACAGTCTCCTGAGGAGAAATCCCTAAGCGGGGATAGAGTAAATGATAGTGGTGGGGTGGGCATCATGCACCCATACAACCATCTGGACAATCACCTTAGACTTAACCCTAACAAGCGAAGCTTGGAGAGACAACCTAATGGAGATGGTGGAGAGAGGGGTGAAGCAGAAAGACAAAGAGAGAATGAGAGGGAACACAACAGAGAGCGAGATGAGCAGGAAGACCAGAGGCCTGTGATGAACGGCAGGATCAGTGTATCTGAAGCAGAGTCCTTCCCTGGGCTGTTCCAGCGTCGACCCACCCCTATCACTAGCCCAAGCCCCTCCAACAACAAGAGGATCAAGATAGAGAAAGAACAGCTGGAGCTTCCCCCGACCATACCCCTTATCTCTCCCGAAAACGTCTACTCTCAGCTCCTGGCTGGCTATGCTGCTTCACGCCACTTCATCCGAGAACCTTTCTTGGGATTCACTGATTCCCGTCAGTCACCGTTTGCAACCTCCTCTGAGCACTCATCTTCAGAGACAGGAAGCCTTCGCTTCTCCACCCCACCTGGGGAACTGATGGAGGGTGGAAGTGCCTCGGGGCGCAGTGGCAGCAGCACCCCTCACCTCTTGCGGGGACCTGGACCCGGCAGACCCCCAAGCTCCAAAGAGAGGAGGAATGACACCTGTGAGTACTGCGGCAAGGTGTTCAAGAACTGCAGCAACCTGACGGTGCATCGACGCAGCCACACAGGGGAACGGCCCTACAAATGCGACCTGTGCAGCTACGCCTGTGCCCAGAGCTCCAAGCTGACACGCCACATGAAGACCCACGGGCAATTTGGAAAAGAGGTGTACCGCTGCGACATCTGCCACATGCCCTTCAGTGTGTACAGCACGCTGGAGAAACACATGAAGAAATGGCATGGCGAACATTTGATGGCCAGTGAGGTCAAATTAGAGCAAGCGGACAGAGGTTAAGCCAGCAACCATTAGTTATTCAGTGTACACAAACACTCTCTCTTCCACACATACACACAAACAAACACACATGTACATGCACACACGTAATCCCTATAAACCACTTCTTCAGCAATGGGGCCTGGCTGGAAAATCTCTCTCTTAAAAAAAAAAAATTGAGATTGATTGATGTTCATCTTTTTTTCTTGTCACAGAAACTGCCACCTGAGAATATAAACAAAGGGAAACTTTAATGAGAACTTGTCTGGAATGCCCAACTTGGTGTTTCCTGGCAAACTGTCTGAGGATTTTATCAGTTAGGAATCCATGGAGCCTTTCTACTGTGCAATAATTTCTGTATTTATTGGATTTTTGTAATGATATTTGGCATGTGCAGGTACATCTTTGTGGGATTTCATATGGAGTTAGTTTTGAAATGTGCTAAAAAAAAACTTTTTTTTTTTTTTCTAAAATGCGATAACTGAAAAGAAGTCACCCTTAATACAAATGTTCTTTTGTTCCTATAAGGAAGCTTATTATCACGTGAAAGTAACTTTGTGTGAAGCAGTTAAGCTTTTAAAAGTAAAAATAATTGTTTTCTATATTAACTGCAGCAGCGGACTACAATCCATTCCCTCATACAGGCCTAAAGCACTGAATGTCAGCCTGACAAGAAAACATCATGCTGGATTTTAAAAATCCAACATTATCGTAGAGACCTGGAAAGAGTTACTATTAATTTATTCAGGGAACTTTGTCCTTTTAAATATTGGCATGTGAATAATTTCAAAATGCAGTTACTGTATTGCTGTCCTTGCTTCAGTAAGGACATAAATAAAGGTTGCACTTGGAGATACCCTTAACTGATGCTCAGTACATTCCCAATGTAGGATTAAACCACCATATTTAATATGTTGAATAAGTTAAGACTACTTGTGATTAATGTGAGACGGAGAACAGTCCTGTTTATGGTTTGTAAATATATTCTTTTTTTATATGTTAAAGTAGCCCTTACTGTACGTGAAAGATGGCCTAAAACTAAACAATCAGAAGACCAGCTGCTTGCATCATCCACAGTATATGCTAAATGTAACTACCATACATTATTGCTTTTATCAGACCCAGTTAATTACCTCTCCCACAACCCCATCCCATGTGTGCTTATTCAACGGTAATTTGTTAAACAAAAGCTACTTCAACTATTGTAACACTTTTCTAAATTATTCTTCATCTCCCTCTCATGTGTGGCGTGGCAACTCTCTCCGACCCAGGTTGACTTCCTGTGTCGCCTTAGGATCCACGAAATGGTTTCAAATGAAATTCATATCAGAATGTGTTAGCGTGTGTTCTTCTCTCTGCACCGTGCTCTAAGCCTCTCTCTGACGGCGTCTTTTCACAGTTCACTAGCTCAGATTCATGCATTAGAGCGGCTTTTAAAAGGAAGCCTGTTCATTCGCCTCACAAAGCGATATGGGTTTAACTCCCAGTAACAGATTTTGAGACAGTGTGCATGTTCGTGTCTTTTGGGGATTACGGTTTTTATTTTCTGCATCGTTCATCCTGAAATGAATCTAGCGCAAAAAAAATGTTATATGAGTTATGATAATTTTGAGCGCAGCTGCACTGGGGGACGGCCGGGCGACCTTGAGTAGGGGCTATTCTTATAGTAAAAATGAAAGATTGGAACTGAGAAATGAAGAAATGTGAGAAAGAAATGGAGGGAGAGAGAGCAAGACCTTGACCGGGGAGAATAGTCATTCAAATGAAATTGGAAGCATATGAAAAGTGTATTATTTTTTTTTTGTACCCAAATGCACATCTACTGGCCACATCTTATAACAGACCATCAGAGTGAGACAGAGTGAGCGTGAGAGGAGGGGAGACAGTAAAGCCACATGAAAGGAGATTGAGACTACATCTTTCATTTTAGTACTGCAATTCTCAATCATCAAAATCATTGTCACTTGAAAGTTTGACCTGCTATTCTGGCCTATTGTCAGTTTTGATCTGTTCCTCTCTGAGAAAAAAAAAATATCTCTATATATATACTGTACCTTGAATGCAAATTCTTTTTGTTTTTGCAATCTTTAAAAATGATGTTGAGGTCACGAGAGCTCTCCATAAGCTATTCAGTTACCATGTAGTTCAATATATTTTCTATGAATTAACATGAAAAAGCTAGATTGGCTCAAGAGCTACATTCAGCTTGCTTACACATGTTGATGCATGAGTGGGGAAACTCAAGGTCCTGTTGTAAACACACAGCGTATTAATTCCCAGAAAACTCAGTTCAGCGTCAGGCCAGATTGAGCCGTACGACTATGAAATATAACACACTCAAACGACGAACAGTGGAAGCCGCGCGGAGAGCCAAATCACACATGGACATTCAGTCTTACAATATGTTTACAGTGTTGAAGTATGCCATTGATGAAATACTCTGTGTAAGTGTTTAAAAATGATAATAAAGTATTGTTTTCTCCAATGTTCTTTCAAATGATTTGAATGCCATAGCAGTTTTGTATAATTATCCTGGTGGAGGGATTTTATCTACATAAATATGTTTCTGTATGATTACTTGTTCACTGTATGGACAGTTTTTTAAGTGTAATATTGCAGATTCATGCCAGTTTTTTTTTTTTTGTTTGTTTGTTTTCTAACAACAGTGGTGCCATTTTTGACTTTTGGTATCTTCATCTTTTAATTTTAATATGTTTTATTTTCTTTCTTTTTTTTAGTTTTATTTTTTGAATGGGGTTCATGTTGTTGGTTTTTGAAGCCATCCTTTATGGATGTAAAACTAAATAAATAAAAAAACAAAAACAAACAAAAAAAAAAAAAAAACAGGAGAAGAATGAGCTTAAAGGAAGAACCTTCGGCAGGGGAATACAATGGTTTGCGCAGGAATGCTTTTCCACATCAGTTTTATGAGACATTCATGGACATTATTATTATGATTTTCTTTTTGTTTTTCCTCATGGTTGGTTGAAGGTCTTGTGACGGCACTTGCAACTGTAATTTTGAAATACATTTTCATATTTCACTTTTCACGCCTTTCACTTACACTCTTTGTACAAAATAGTTTCCTTGTTCTTTCTTTTGGGAGGGGGGAGTGCATCATTGTGGAAAAAAAAGTGATTTCAGAACAGTACACATCTGCTGTTTTGAACATATATGTATTTTTGTAATGTGTTGAAAAATCAATACAAGAAAGCCAACACTTCAATAAATGTTGCAATTGCTCTATGATTGAAACGACATTTCATTCTCATTATTTCCTCTACATTTTCGTCGACCACCACAATTAAAATCTACATACTGTGTCAACTATAAACAAAACTCAATTGCTGGCACACCACCACAGCAATCTAATCCTCATAATGTACCACATCTGATGAGAAGAAATATATTTAATCAATCTCTATAAAATACTCAATAAAATGTATATAATTTCATCCAGCATACATGCGCTGGAAACTGATGCTAATAATTTAGCACCATTACTAGTTTTTATCTTACATCCACAAACCAAGCATAAACTACTCTAGTAACACTCTTTGAATTATGGAATGTACAGAGTGGGAGCTTCAAGTTCAAAAATTGACATCTACACCTATCAGCCAAAATATTATGACCACCCATGCCTTACATGCTGTCTGCCATTCAGACAAAAAAGCCATGTCGGACGTCAGCTTGCACGGCCTGACCAAGAATGTGTCTTGTGGTAACTGGCCCAGTAATATTAGCAGCAGATTCTTTAATTACTGTAAGATGCGAGTTGGAGCCACCGTGGATCAGATTTGTTGCAGCTTACCTTCCAAGCCTCTGTCACCGGTTTGACCATACAAATTCAGCTCTTGTCTGCCCATTTCTCCTGCAGCCAACATGTTGTCAGCGAGAACCGACTGTTCTCTTACTATCTAACACACTCCGGACCTTGACATCTAATGGAATAATGGTCATTTAATGGTCATTAAGTTTTTGCTCGCGCCTATACTGTGTAATGTAAGAACAGGACTGTTAGAAAAGGGGAAATCCAGATGGAATAATGCACATTGACTCAGAAACACACCATATATCAATGACAGAAAACCAAGTGAAAGAGTTACAACAGTGTCCACTGTAACTTCAAAATCCCCCATTTACACACACACATTTTTTACAGATGGAGATCCGCCCTTATTAAATTGTGTTTAGTACCTTGTAACGTAATGCCGCTTTAAACAGCAGCAAAATATCCAAATACTCAAAATTCCATAGAAATCATCACATTGGACAGTCTCCACTGTGTTTTCATTTGACATAGAAAATACAAGCTGCAGTGTGTTGGATCTCTTCAGATGTCTCTATTTTGATGTTTTTATGGTGAAATTCAAGAAATACCTATCATGTTGTCGGTGAGGAATTCTGGGCAAGACAAGACACAGATGGATGGTAAGCAGTGAATCTTGATCAGAATCTGACAAATCAAATTTCACATTGAGGTACTGTACTAGTACGTGGAAGAAACAAACAAAAAAAAAAAACAAAGAAGAAGAAACCCCTTCCAAAATTTTGCTTTGGAAATAACTGCTAGTACCACTCCTTTGTTCTTATAGAAAATAACACTACAAACGTGACTCATAGGTTTCGAAAGCAACTGTTGACGGTCTCACGCTTCATAAATGAGTCTTGGCATGAGTTTAGGGACCCATCAGGTATTTCTTGATATGAGGCCAACAGCAGTCAGGTCTGTCCTCACTTGAGCCTCCAGGCCATTGGATAGCATAACAGAAATGGTGCATGTTCAGGATGCGTGTGCATTCGCTCAAAGACAAAGTTCAAGAGAGGGTAGAGACACAACAATAGGGTGGAGAGGAGTGAAGAAAAGAAAGGAGGCTTGTGCAGGGTGGGTTTGTGTGAGAGTCAAAATCGACAGGAATTCTTAATGCTTGCCAGCTCTCACCACACACAACGATCCGTTAAGTGTCTACCTATTCTAAACAGTTTGATGTAAAAATATGATTATATTACTTCAAAATAAGAACCAAACAAGCAACTATGAACTGCGCACACAGAAGATGTTGGGAGGATCTGCTGTGACTTTCTCTATTCTCTCTGCGTATGTGTGTGTGGGTGCCTTCAGGCCGACATCTGGATGCCATGTTGATGATTCTGGTCAGCAGAAATGTGCATGTTGAGAAGATGTCACATTCCCACAATGCTTATCCCAGCAATGGCATAACTATTGACACAGAATAGCATGACACTGCAGATGTGTAGGGGATGCAGATGTTTTTAATGATTGAAAAAAGGTGAAAAAACTGATTGATCTCATAATGTCAGCTGTTGGTTGCTTAATGCATTTAGCACTACATGTGTAATTAAAATACCTAAAAGGTGCATTTTATGTTTTGTTTTTATTTTTAGATTTTTTTCTTATTAAATTGAGATTTTGGAAAACCAAAGTTGTAAATCATATTACTGCCTCAAGTATCTTATTACTTGCTTTGGCACATTTAGGCGAATACTGAACTGTCTCTTTCTTTAAAGGGCTACTCTCCATATAATCAGAGACCACACAAATGTGTGCTCACAGGCCCATTCCGGCCACTTCTGTGCCACCAGCCCATTTTGCACCGTATACATGTGACATGAGGTTTAAAAGCTCTCTTTTAACTTGTTTAGAAAAGGGCCTCCTCCTGTGTGCCCGGCTCCATGGGAGAAAAGTGGCCTCAAGCACCACTGGTGAGGAGGTGCTGTATTCTCTTCACCAGAAAGCACTGGGCAGAGGCCCACAGTCACAGACAGAGAGTCGCGGAGTAGGAGATGGGAAATCATGATTTGGAGTAAAACCACGTCCTCGGGGAACAGGGTGTCAGCAGGGACTGCGGTCCGCGTCCTGGGCCACACAGAACCACAAGGTCACCGCAGAGACCTAACTTTCCACTGGATCACAGGGCTCAGGCCCCACTGGCCTCTCTGTAGATATTCAGTTACTAATCTACCGGCCCTGACCAGTACCCAGTCAAATGACGCTGCCCGCCCAAAGAGCAGACTGGGCTTCGCCCTGCGACAGAACGACCAGAGTAAATCCAGCCCAGCTGGCTTCTCTTGGGAACAGGGGGGTAAAAGGGGGTGGAAAGAGACAGGGAAGTAGGGGAATGGTGGGGGGAGGAATGGATGGAGGAGAGCAATTTAGAAGAGTGGTCAGGAGACAGAGACCAGTGTGGTCGAGCGTGGTCATTCAACAGCTGCGGCTTGGGAAGATGCTCTCTTCTGGGAGAATCTGACCCAGAGGAACAAAGACTCTGCGGTCGTGTTGAGCGTGTAACTAAAGGACAGGAAATGCAGACTTTTTCAGAGCGAGGAAAACACTAAAGCCACTCAGTGGGAGGTTTTGGTCTTTTACAGCATAACCGTGTCGTCAAGAATCAGAACTGCACCCATCTCAAAATGAAATGACAAGTTTGGTTCGCTGTAATTGCCTCTCTCATATTCAGACAATTCCATAACTATAGGAGAACAAAAAAAATCCATTGTTTGACAATTAGACACTGTGATTTCCTTCATTTTCACAAGCTCTCCTCATTGCACAATTCTCTGGAAGAGTAAACTTACATGACAGTGCAGACACCTGATGTGATCCCCTTTGAACAGTGATTTTAAAAGTGTTCCAGTTTTTAGTGCTATGACAACTCAGTGGGTTGTGACTGCACAAGCCCACCTAACCACTGCCCGTCACCTCACCATGGAGACACAGTGAAGCAAAACGTTTATTTATCTTTGCGCTCCAGCCACACCCTCACTGTCTGCATATTTAAGTCTCTTCCTCCTCTTCTTCTTTTCTTCTTTTCTCCTGGTCTGACTGTCATAACCTCACTTCTTTCTTTCTCAGTTCCTTCAAGCTAATTGGTTCCTTCCAGATAAACTTTCTTTCCTCATAAGTTTTTCTCCCTCTACTTCCCTGCCTCCATTTCACAGACGAAATCCTTTCTCTCTCTCCTCCCTTCTGTCCCACTGTCAATGTAATTCCATTGGTGTCAGACCTCCCAGGTGGGCCCAGACACAGGTAGATAGCTACCGCGGTGGGGAAGCTCCTCTGCTGTCGGCTTCCTGACGCCCGGTCTGCCCCCCCACGCACTCTCTCACACATCAACACTTTGCCTCAGGGGGGTCAGTGTCATTGTTGACATTGGACACATGCTCGTCGTGGTGCAATATTAAATCTTCTCATTTGATTTGGACTGTAATTATGTCGTAAAAACAAACTGGCTGTGAAGCCGTGGCCCGCCAGTGTGATCTACTTTCATCAAGTGCAGACTGGCTTAATTACAGAGTGCGCCATATACCCATCTTTCACTGGGCAGCTTTTCCTGCTGCTTCTTTAAGCCATCACATTCTTTTATTGTGCGTTAATCACAAGGCAATTGGACCGTTTGCAACGGCTGGGGGTAAATTTTAACACTGGTCTGTACACATCCTGCGTATTCTGGAAATAAAAAAAGTCAAGAGTTATTCAGTTGTATGCGGTAATGGAGTCTGATACCTTCTCTATTTCTGTGGTGTACTTAATGATATGGTTTTCATACCACAGAGGTATTTAAATCTCTGCATAATACAGGATTTGCTGTTCTTTGTGCACTTTGTGCAGCGTATGAAGTTAGACAGATAAGTAAATTTAACAATAAAGGACTGAATCTCATTAAAAAAACACACACCGATGTGAATGCTAAATAAATGTCAGGTGTTTTCTTATATTTTTGTTTTATTATCTTAGGGAAGAGGGGTCATAAAACATTCAAGAAACACCACATAATTATGCGGATCTAGGAATTTCATGAGCCAGTTATTTCCTCATATAGCTTTGGCTTTTTATCTGCATTTTACAGACAGACTTCTGAAATACATGTTTGTTTAGGCCCTATATTTGCCAAATGGCTAAGTCAAACCAGATTCCACATCAATGCGCAGGAGGACGCCAGATGCCAAATCACAACATATGGCAAAATATATATTCGTTTTTTTTGATGTACTTCATGTTTTATGTTTCAGAACGCAGCTTCAAATCACTTCAATGATTTACTCTGTAATATTTTAGACTGACCTCCCATTTCTGTGATTTGAGAAAAATTTTGTATGGTTCATTACCACGAAGGAACTACAGCTTATAAGTTAGATAATGCAAACATTTAATTAAAAGAAAATCGCAAAACAGTCACAAAATCAGGATGCAGGTATAATCTTGAAGTCAGTGGTTCCCAATAAGAGAACAAGGAAGGATTTATGTTAAAGATGAGGTGTGTGTGAGGGAGGGATAAAGGATGGATCTGTCTGGGGACTGACCCCTTTATGTCTTAATAGTTGAGCTGAAAACGAGGGCAGACTATGAAAGCTGAAGGGTCACCAAGGGAGAGCTCCCTCGCTTTCGCCCCTCTCCACCGGCCTTTTATGATAGGTTCATCTGTGTTGTGACAGGTGTGTGAAGTGGGCATCTTACTAGAGGTAATTGCCATTTTTCTCCTGTGGGTCATTGTTTGTCCCCACGCCTGAAAAGACCATTACCAAAAAAAAGGGGGATTTGCTAGTGTTCACGTGGCAGAGATGTTGATGAAATCTCTGTAATTCTCTTATTTTTGCTCAAATACAAGTTGCAGCATTAAAATTGTGAAAATCTTCTGAACAGATCCATTAGCCGCAGGATGTGCTGTACATAAACACAGACGGTAAACACTCGCCGCTGATGCCATTCTTTAGCTCAAACCGGCTGCTGTGGCTTCACTGCAGAAACTATTATGGTGCCACTGAGAAGAGTCATAAAGGTGATTAACAGCCGCTTCTAATTAAAGATCAATGGAGAGTCTTTGAGGTGATTTGTTATATGAATTAGGATGCCTACTGTCCATTAATGACATCAGGCAATGTCGCCGTAACAGAGTAGGTATTGATTTACCCTTGTTTGAAGAAAACAGCTCAAACCAAACTGTAGATCATGACTGCCTACAACACTGGAATTTGGTCACGAATGCCCCTTTATTCAGAGCAGACTAAAGAGCCCGACCCCCTCCATTGTGCTTGAGAATGTATGGCATTTCCATGTACAAATTACATCAGAAGATGGATAAGTGGAATACATCTTTATAATGATGCTGGAGTAGAAGTAGTGGCATTCAAAAACCTGAAGTGCATTTCTCCCACATTTGATTCAGTAATCAGATGAAGACAAGCAATGCATCACAGGGAGAGGGGTGAGGAAACAGTTGTATAGTCCATTTCACCCTTACTCAATGACATTTAAAACCATGTTCTCCATTATGTGAACAGAAGACCAGCAAAAGCCAAGTTGGTCCAATTCTTGGCCATTGTCTGCCAATACAGAGGCCTGAAATTACCTCAGAATAGGATACTGCCTTTTACGTTGGACACTAAAGACTTACTGGTATCAATGTTGAGCTCAAGTGGCCCCGTGAGAAGTTTAACATTTGCCTTAGCTTTGAGCAATGTATCATGATCAAATGTCAGCTAGAGTTATCACTTCGTATGGGAACATTCAACACATTTGTGCAACACACCAGCCATAAACCCTTTAGCACAAAATGAAATTTTTGTCTTCGTACTTGGAAGAGCACAAGACCAGTAGAACTCTTTAGAAGTCTTTGACAAACACACTGAACATGGGAGATCATTTTAAATGGGTCTTTATTTTGCTTAGGAACAATCAATTGATATTAGAGCCATACACATGTTAGGCTTACAAAATGTCCTGGCTGACAACAGTGGACCCTTTTAAAAGCCATATCCTTGAACAGTGTGCTTTACAGGTTGACGGGGCTGCTTCACATCCTGGACTGGGAAGGTCTCCCCTTGCTGAATGCTGGGGCTAGCAGGATAGTAGTACCTCAGGTAGTGGCTGTCATGCCAGTTGTCCCTCCCCTGCTCCAAACTACTGCTGAAGTGCGTGACCGTGCCTGGAGGATACTGGCCAGTAAGGAACATGTAGTCATAGTAGGGATAGGGAACCCATCCCAGGTCATAGCCGAATGGCACTGGTACAGCAAGTGAGCCTCCGGCATTCTCAGCTCCATAACTAGCTTCTTGGGAAGGAAAACCTTGTTCTTCTGTTTCAGACTCAGAGTTGCCATGCTCCAAGATCTCCTCCATGTGAGCCAGTTCACCTTCCTGGTATGTTGGGCCTGGAGGAGGGGCTGGAGGACCTACAGGTTCACTTAAGGCAAAGCCCTCAGCACTATCAGGCTGAGCCTCCACAAAGAGACTAGGGGCAACTGCCCAGGTGACATCTAAGATGAAAAATTAGAGGGATTTTGAGTAGCAAATCTACATTAGCAGAGTGCATTGCTAAGGCAATATGGACTTGCCATTGTCTTACCAATTTA
>JASGAT010396279.1:0-17376 GCA_030220025.1 Chelon auratus
TTTTTTTTTTCTGTGTTGACAGGTTTGTATGTTTTTTCTCTCTCCCCCTATTTTCACTTCTCCTCCTCCCGTCATCTACAGCAGATCCAAATGTCGCCTCCTCTCCTCCAGAAACACCAAACTGTCAACACTGCTCTCATAAAACAACACAATGATGAAACGGTAACAAGCTGTAGGTGGAAGACTGATGACTTTAATCAGCTGTCTTTTTTTAGATGGCATCATTCCAGCTCTAGGTGTTTGGGGTGCAGGAGAGCAGATTTCCTCCCCTGCCCAACACATTTTCTCCATTACCTCACTTGCACTTAAGATTTGATTTGATGGCTACAAACCTTGAGATGCAGCATCTGATGGACAGTCGAACAAGCCAAAGTGCATGTACCACCACCCACACACATCCCTTCTGTCACAAACCGCCATGTCTGCAATAATCATGTCTTAAAATCTCATAGTTCAGACGACACTTTGCTCTCCGTGTTCAAAGCTAAAAACACTTCCTACGGTTCAGCAGCAGGGGCTTTTATCACCAATAAACCCCGGAGCTATTAGTCTGCTTTTTCTGCTCTGATACAAGTCATTGGCTCTGACTTGATTTTTCCTCACAGAAAACTAAAGTGACTTGCCAGTTCATTGGGTACACAGAAAACAAATGCATTCTAATACTAATAACGGCCCTGCAGTAAAATGAAGGTTGCGGCATTCAGCATTTGTTTAAATATAACCGAGCTGTTGATCTGACACATATTTCTATTATTTTGACGACCCCATTTTTGTCAGTGGTCTAAATAACAGAAACCCATACGCAGTGTTTGATTCAATAAAGTTTAACTGCACCACAGACTACATCCTCCAAAATAATTATCCAATATTTTGGCTAGTGAATGCATCTCACTATTTCCAGCTGCACACCATCTCTCGGTGTAGACAGATTTCCTTGTCTGAACCGAAGACGGAGCTCACGGGAGTCCCTTCTGGGACAGTGGGATCATTTAGAAGAAGCGTAATAACAGATCTGTGGAGTTGAGATCAAAGAAGAGATCAAAAAAGCCAAATGCAGACAAATTCCACCTCCGACCGGAGGAACATCAGAGGATTTCGGCCTCGTATACAACTCTAACAAGACTGCTACACGAGATCATAGCCTGAGAGCGTACAGTAGGAGAACTCGGTGTGAATGGAAAAACAATTTGCGAAATTAAGATCAAAGAAATCATCAGAGACGTGCGTACGTGCCTCAAAATACAAAGAGCCTCGACGTGAAAGGATCAGGTGAGAGTCAGAAGTCAGAAGTATAAAAAAAAAACAAAAAAAAACCCCCAAAAAACTCTGCAGCAGCTGAGCCTCTCTGCTGAGCAAAACATATCGGTGCATTATGCAAACTGGATGGAGTGATCAGTAGAAATCCAAAAATGAGTGCTTACTAATCACTAAATAACAGCAGGACTAGTGATACTCAATAAAATATTTAGTCAAGCTTGAAATTTAAGTATTGTTTTGGCTTGCAGTAAACACTGCAAACATTTAAGTTCCTAGAGGAAGAACACAAATGACTCCAAAAAAGAAAAAGAATCCAGATGTCAAACATTTTTAGATATAATGCCTTGAAATTTGATACAACCATTCATTTCCACTTCAGGATAAAATAACTTCCCTAATTAAAACTTTGACTTGATAAAGGGTCGTGGAGAAAAGTGTTTACATTTGTAGAAGCAAATCTGCTAAACTGGTGGCATTTCCATGTTGAGAGGTGACATGTAGACAGTAGTGAGGTGGTCAGCACTGATGCCTCACAGCGAGAAGGTCCCAGGTTTGAATCTATCAGCCGACTGGTTCCTTTCTGTGTGGAGTTTGCATGTTCTCCCTGTGTCTGCGTGGGTTCTCTCCAGGTACTCCAGCTTCCTCCCACCGTCCAAAGACATGCTGGTTAGGTTCATTGATTATGAATTGGCCGTAGGTGTGAGTGTGAATAGTTGTCTGTCTCTGTGTTAGCCCTGTCCAGGATGTACCCCACCTCTCACCCAATGACAGCTGGGATGGGCTCCAGCAGACCCCACGACCCTTCACAAGAACAAGCAGTTACAGAAGATGAATGAATGAGGTGACATGTGGCCCTCTGTTGGTTTGCTTTTGGCTTCATTTGGTTTCTTTTTTTTTGCCTCAGGTGTGCAGAGTTGAGTTGTTGCTGGGGTTGGGCTGCCATCCCCCTTTTCACCAGCCACCTCCTCCTGATCTTTTTGTGTCTATTTGGAACTCGAGTCCTGTCCTTGAGCCTGAACTCTTGAGTCTCGAGCTTGGGTTCTTTCTTTTGAGTCGTCCACACCGTAACATTCCAACATCCTCAGTATTATGCATTATGCATAATGTCAAACATTAATGCTCGCAATGCCAGCTCTCTAAGCTAAATGCCAGTGCAACCATTGCTGTGTCCAAATACAGTCAAACACTCTGAGCCTCGACTGTGGCTGTAGACTCTTACTCCTGTTACACTGGATCAGTTGTCTAATCTACAAAATGATGGCAAGTCTAAATTGAAATTTTAGACAGTCTGAGACAACAAGCAAATATATTCAGTTTACAAGATAAGCAAACCAAGCTTTTTTTTTGAAAAGGTACCTACACATTTTTTAGACTCATTTATGCTGTGTTCAGTGTTGCACATCTTCTCAGTGGAAGCCAAACAAACATCAATGCCTGCAACTTATTTGTAGCAGGAAGTTGGTTTGGAGTCTCTCTGCTGGGAACTGTTTATGCTCCAGCAAAGGTCTGTCAGGCCATTCAAATCATGTGGGCGGGGCTTTATATGGCAATGGCCAGAAGCAACGCACACGTCATCTGAGCGCCGAAAGTTTACAACAAAATATCTCTGGTTGGTGGACTGTTCAATAGGCGTCTAACCAGTCTCATATTCTGATAAGAATCGAGTCTGACTACGCTAGGCTACAGTAACACACAGGAAGACAAGAATATACAATCTATCTACGAGCAAGCATGATTAGATCAACAGATTTAAATACGATTTCTCTCTGGGACAACACTGAGCATTTCAAGAAATCCGACTCATTTGATCACACCATTTCCGCTGCTAAACAAAAAGGAAAAGCAGGCACTCTCTGTGAAAGGAGCCACTCGCTGGACGCAAAGCACAAATATATGGGCTCGCTGATGCCTACGCAGCACCAATAAACCACGGCTTATCTGTCCGAGCCAGGCAATACGACAAGGAATGTGAAATGCAACTGCCGATGAATGCGGGAAATCTTTCACCTGAAACTGCTGCATGTGGATATTTGTGCAGCAACAAATGGCAATAAAGAAAGCTTGGAAAAGCCAGCCTGTGGCTTATGCAAAGGCAGTAACAAGGGTTATTAATCGAAACAATGCAATTTGCTGCCTTATAAATCTGTACAAGGAATAATTAAGGCTCATAAATACACAAGTTATGGAATCATGGCTTATGAATTTAAAAGACGACGATAACTATGTCCCTTATTAATTCGTGTAACTAAGTGCTCATAACTCTGTGTGCTGCATGTGATGAGATTATTTATTCAAAAGGCAAACGAGGCTTAGGAAGCCAAACAAGTAAACATTTCCCCTTTATGAATTTGTCCAACACAGGATTATGGTTCATAAAGAAGCCGTGTATAATCGTATAGTCTCTGCAGCTCTGTTGTGGCTTATAGCAGCATACATGCCTGGCTGATATGAATGCTTATTTCTACATGTATTGTGTGCTCTACATTTATTTTTCAGGCGCACAGCCGATGCGCTGAGCGGCTTTCTCAAGGACACAATGGATTACTGTTCTTGGGCTAAATGAAAATAAAAATTCATGTCATTTTTTACAAATCATTCCATAAAAACGCACATTCAGACATACAAATCTGTCACATTTATTCCCTGTGCCGTGCTTATTAATTATTCTGAAGCAAACACGTATGGGTTTACGGTGGCGACTTGCCGGTTATTCAGAGTGGATTATCGGCTGAACACACTGAGCAAATCAATATTCACCTCTGCTGCTGCGGCGGCCCTCGTCCAGTCTCATCAGTGTTTGGTGGTTTGTTTTCTTTCCAGTGTGTGTTTACTGATACGAAGTGACATGCATAATATTTAGAGAATGATAAAACCTGATAATAATAAATGATGGATTTTTAGTTTGTCCTTCGCCGGTCTGCAAACTAACTCGGGTCAAACACTGACCTGATGATGAGATAAACAAGGCTACAGTATCAATGAAGATTTGCAGCCTGCCTAACGATAAACCTGCAGGTTCAGATTCATTTCCAGATTAATACTGGATGTGCATCACTGCTCCTTGCTGCACGCCTACACATTGATTGTGAATGTTGCTCAGCAGGCAGGAAACCACCGTCTAAGCACTTTCAAACTCGACAGCACTGGTGGAATTCAGCCAAAGCAGTTTAACATTTTTAGCACCGTTTAAGAAAACATCTCAATTTTCTAAATATTCCATCATGTACTGGTCTCCTTCACCATCTTTAAATGCCACTCTATCAGGAGTTTATGCTGTACAACTAGGAATGAAGATATAGCAGAGGCCCCCTGTACAATAAAAGTGCACGCACAGCACATTTCATGTCCAATACAGCTGAGCCAGACGACGGGATTCAGGCAGCAGTCGATTTAACACGTGTGGGGGAAACACACAATTGTTATCCTGCTTGGGGATCTATGAGGAAAACGTTCGATTGTGGAAGGAGAGGTGTGTGACCTCCTGTAAAACTTGTCAAATTAGAATGTGGAGTCAATAACGGTGCAACACAAAACAACAATGGTTTTAATGGCAAAGATGTCGGCCGCTCTTCGGTAGAAGCTGAACATTGCACATGTTGAGGGGAAACGTTGTTTTTAGTTAATTTCTTCTTGCAAGTTCATTAAAATCGAGCCTAAACTCCAGGTACATATCTCGACTTTGAACATGCATGAAAAAAAGTTGCTAATTGGCGTTATGTAAGAAGGTTTCTGGGCAACGGCAACCACATTAGCTTACAGGGTGCTCATTGAAATGCTTGGTACCTAATAAAGCCATTATGCTCGCTGTTCATGCAGAGGTGGACCCTGCAGACCACATTTGACCTGAGGATGTCGCCTTGACCTTCTCTGATTGGCTGGGTGAAAACCACATGGTTATCAAACTCAAAGGCACAGGGACACAATTTAAAATGTCTCCTTGCAGACTCTTTAAAACGGTCTAGCTGTAAGGATCTTTCAGATGCGTCTCCGAATCTGGTCCTGTTTTCTTTGTTTCTCATCCATGGCAGGTGATCTGTTATACTGTCCTAGTTTTTTTTTTTGCTTTGTTTGTAATGAGCGTTTGCCGGCAGCCTTGTGCCAAGGCAGGGAAGACAAGAAAACAACGGTTGCAGGAGCCTTATACAACATGCTCTGCTAAAGTTTTCTCTATTTAACAAACTTGTCAGGCCTTGAGGATGCACACATCATGGATTTGATGAGAGACGGTGGATGTAAAACAATGTTTACCTTTTAATTGGGACATAATTTAATTGTTTGTTTTTTCCTTGTAGATGCTTTTGAGACGTGCCTGTGTTGTACAGTAAATAAACTCAACCGGGAACATTTGTTAGCAATGTACTCCCTGGGTTGAATGCTGATGCAGAAGCAGAAGTGTACTAATGTTTCCATGAGTCTTACTTGGAAATTAGTAATCATTTCACTGAGAGAAATCCAGTCATGCTGCTGACCTCGGGAGGGTAAGCAGACACAGAGTCCCACAAGAAAGGGCTTTGAAACCACCACCACTGAGACTGAGGTAAAAATTTAAACAAAATACAAAGTAAATCCAACACCATCACGCCTCACCTATGAACAGCTGGCTGTTGAGCTGCAGGTGGAAGTGTCCGTCGGCTGGCGCCTCCCGCGTGGCGATGGGGAGTTCATCCAGCCGCAGCGTCGCCTCCTTGACGTTCCGCTCGGCTCGGACCCGATGCCACCGGTTGTCATTCAGCAGGACACTCGAGTCCACGTGCACCTCCAGCGGGCCGTTGCCGACGTCAAAGGAGAAGAGCACCCGAGTGGAGGCTTGACAGGGGAAGAATGGGAACATATATTTAATATGGTGTTGTGTTAGTCAGTTTCACCAGATGACATCAAATGACTGTGATGAAGATGCATTTGAATTCCTGTTGAAAAAAGCAAAGCGGCAATTCTAATGATATGAAGGTTACTAAATTTAATTAAGGAGATAAACTTGTGTTGGATTTTTTTAAATTAAGCTAGTGCAATAAGTAACTGTCTTTTTAAATCCTTAAACAAAAAAAACAGACCTAATGACCATGAGTCTGCATGTGTCTACTGAACGCTCATTAATTGCTGCTGTCGAAGACAACTGCATTTAATTTTCATCCCTTCCCGCTGACAGACCGACCATCAGCATTTCATCCATGCAAACAGGGCACAATCACTGCGTCTCAGTTAATGGAAGATGGCGCAAACTCCTCTTTTTTAGTTTGAGGAGACGGGTGTTTGTTGCCAAGCGCAGGTGGAATCAATCGTTTCTCATAGCTGCGTGTTTCCACAGTCGGAGTAAGGCCTGCCAGCGCCACGGATGGGAATAGAAACGGGGGCTTTTAACAAGCAGGTTTCAGTCCAGTGTGTGGAAACAAAGCAGGCAGGCAGCGGGGATGCAGGGCTCCCTGGAACGAAGTTTAATTACTCCTCTCGCAACAAAACAACAAACACTGAGGCCAAGAGAGCCTCTAACTACGCAGACTGGGAATAAGTTCAGACAAAAGGAAACGCAAACTGGGTTAACGTGCTGATTGGAAGGAAGAACTAGACAATAGTCTGTATCTAGATTGTAATAAACTTTGTCGATTGCTGAGGCAAAAAAAAACATACACAAGGTCAGACGAGCAACGTTTCAGGAAGAGGTAATGAACTGACTTTAAACTTTACTGATAATGGATTAAAAAGTGGATAATTATCATCAGGCTATATCCAATCTGAAGCAACAGCTGCTTACTACTTAAAGTTGTAAACACTGTGGCGCTTTTTGCTTCTGCATTATTTTATTGTTCATATCAGAACATTAATTGTGTATTACTGCTTGTTGAGTACTTATAAACAACCAGAGGTGGGTGTTTTGTTGGCAGCAGACCGTGGCGAACGAGCGAGTGTCTATAGAAAGTAAAATGACTGCAGCACAATTGAGGCTTCAGAAAAACCTGATGCAGAATAAAGGAAATCTGTGATTGTTCTCCTGTTCATTATGAAGCCAAACAAAGACTTTAAAAAAAAAACAACTGTTCTGTGACACAAGACCTTAATCCGGTATTAATAACTGTTTGAATTTGAAAAAGACTGATGAAACTTGAGCTCTTTGGGAAGGCAGGAGTCCAAAATGTGCACAATGAAGACTAACAGCTGCTGTCAACTAGAGTGCAATTTACGTTTCGTATTTGCAGTGAATTTGAAATCATTTGACCTTTTTAAGCGGTATCTCAAAAGCAGGTGGGCCTCTTTTTCTGTGTTTCTGCATGAAAATGAATTAAAACATCAGCAGATTTTCAAACAAGTCCTGAAAGTAAGACAAAGGGAACCCAGTAGCCTGTTTTGTTTAAAATCAGGGCTGTCAAAATTCAAAACGCAGATTAATCCGCCATCATGATAATCTGATTAAAAATTTTAACACAATTAACCCATCTGCAGCGAGGAATGAGTCTGAACGTCTCTGGCAACGCTTTTCGGGCAGTTTGTCCAAGTAGAGTTACCTCTGCGCATGAGCAAATGGGCAGTTGATCCGGTAGTGACACTGAAACCAACCGATAATGTGCCGTTTGTCTTTACTGGTTGGTCAAATACAAATGGAATAAAATAATATATAAAATATACAAAATTTACAGAGGTAAAATGGTTACAAATAATTATAAAAGAGTCCAAAGTGTTAAGAGTGACCAGCACTCGGCAGGAGGAGTGACCTGAGCAGTGACCTCCTGAGGCGTTCTGTGGTGCATTTGGGAAGGATGAGTCTATTACTGACGGTACTCCTTAGACTCTTGCAGCATCCTCCTCTCTGACACCGTGTTCAAAGAGTCCAGCTCCACCCCTACAACGTCACTGGCCTTGCGGATCGGTTTGTTGAGTCTATTAGCTAGTGCATTAGTCATACTTTCACGTTGTATATGGCAGTATCATGACGCAGGACCAGGCCCAGTGCCTCAGCTCTGCCTCAGCACCACAGACAGCACCTCAGCTCTACTTCAGCACCTCCATCCTGCTTCAGCACCACAGACAGCGCCTGTATATAATCTCTCCAGCCCGTCGCCTCTGATCTCTCGGCACCAACGGAAGATTTAGGAGAGTGCAGACGAAGCAAACCACCATCCTTCATGTTCCGCCGGTAGGAAGGTGGGGGTGCATTACGGTGGGGGGGCAGCAGAACAAGATGAAACAATATCCCAGCACCCGGCTGTAACTTCATTTTGCGAGTGTTCTCGGCTCACTCCGAGCGCCGGGTTTTACAGAGCGATCTGAGGCAGCGGCGCTCAGACTTGGAACAATCGCACTGACAGTGATTTCCCCCGAGTAGAGACGACGCTGGTTAGTGTCCCTGATTCTCTGTGTGTCCCTTTTTCTATATAATTTCTAAACCAACTTCCTTTAAGTTGTGTAAAAGTGAAGTGAGGTCAAAGAGACTGATTCAAAAACGGATTCAAGATGGAGTTAGCGTGCTTCATACCATGCCGCAGTACAGCTTGTAATCATACAGTCACAATTACAAGCAATTTTATGCGACACAATCTATGATTGCTTGTAAAAAAAAAAACACATCTGGCAAGCAGCCACAGTTCCATATCATCCATAAACTAAAATAAAACCCTATTGGTTATTAATGTCAAAACTCAGATGCTCATAAATGTGCACATTGCACAAGAGGCAGGAATTAATGGAAGGTCAGTGTGAAAGAGCCCCCAGAGAGTTCATAACATGGCTGTAAAAAAACAAGGGCGACGGAAAAGCCTGAGGTAATTATGGGTTCCCTTTTTTATGGCTGTAATCATGTTCACATTTTAGTGCTCTGTGGTCAGTGTAGTGCTGTGTGCCGGTATACAGCCATCAGGCATAACATTATGTCCTAATGTTGTGTAGGTCTCCCTTGTGCCTCCAAAACAGTTGTGACTCATCAGAGAATGGACATGGGCATCCTGAGGGTGTCCTGTGGTGTTTGGAGACAGAATGTTGTTAGTGGGGGGGCTTTGAGGAGAGGGGGCTCTGTGGATCATGCCACAGATACTTGATCAGTTTGGGATCTAGTGAATTTGGAGGCCAGGTCAACACCTGTTCTTCATGTTTTTGTTTTAGTTTGTGTGTCTGTGTCAGGTTGCATCCTGCTGGGGATGGCTGCTGCCGTCAAGGAGTGTCATTGCTATGGGGTGGGGGTGCCTGGTCTGGTCTAGGTGGGTGCTACATGTCTAAGTAACATCCACATGAACGAATGGCAGGTCCAAAAGTTTCCCAGCAGAACACTGAATAGTCGCAGGATGGTCTATGTCGCTCACTTCTCCTGTCAGTGGTCATAATGTTGTGTCTTATTGGTGTACACAAATGGTGGAGTTGTATGACTGCAGAATAAAATATTGAAAATGCACAAGCAGCATTAGAAGAAAATACAACACAGGAAGGATAGAAGCAGTAGAGAAAAGAGCCACTAATAGAAATAAAATGTTCCATCTGTAAATAAACTCTTCCTGTCATTGATTTGGTCTCAGCGTTTATCATCCAGCTCCTACTCACAGCTCAGTTCAATCCGGATGAAGTCTCTGATGCCCAGGTTTTCCAGGAACACGCCTGACGAGGCCGTGGTTTTAAACAGGAAGGAGATGTCGGCGCTGAGCTCCGCGTGGAAGGTGGGGAAGTGGAGGTAGGATGTCTCCTTGTCGAAGAACGCAGCGTTCCAGAAGTTCTCTGAAAAAGAAAAAAAAGGACTCTTTGAACCAATGAAATGAAAAACGAAAAAAAAAAGGCACAGTAATTTTGATTTTACTTTGTAATTTTAAATTGTAATTACTCCCGGTTCTGACACAATGCCAGTTTGCATAAAAGAAATAATTACCTTTTTCCACTTTCAGACATTAAAGGAATAGTTTGAACTGTGGAATAAAATGCTTTCCCCTTGTTTTGTTGTCTTTATAGTAAGCTACTGTGAGTTGTCAATTTACAATAAATGGAAAGTAATTTGCCAAAATGTTGAACTATTGCTTTCAACGTGCTTCCTAGCCGACTGAATCACACTGTCACGGGCGGATTGAAAATAAATGCTGCTACGCGTTTGTTCCGTCACACTGCACGACTAACCAACAACATTTAAAAGAACATTTCTATCATTTCAGAATTACGTGTAACCAGCAGGCTTCCTACACAGTCTGATTTTTAACACTTTTCACACTTTTCCCACTTTTCCACACTTTTCCGACAAGATTAATATTTGGATATTTGTGACGCTGTGTGTACATGCAATCCAGAGATGTTCCCTTTTCTCCGTCGAACTGATTTAGTTGGGGATGTCTGTATTTGAAACGGTTATCAAGCACTTTGGGAAGAGATGCTTTCAGGTTGGGAGGCCGACTGTGCGCTCGTGTATGTACACTTAGCCATATTCTGATAGGTTGTAGGTAGGGGTGCACGATAATTATTGGTCCAATATCATAACGAATGGCCCCGATAATATATGATATACATTTTTGTCAGTGCTGCGGTGTGAGTGGTTGTTTTAATCAATCGCTCCAACTCCCACATGAGACTTGAACGGCCTGAAGTGAATGCTGCGTTCAAGTGGCATCGGTATAATCGGAAAAACAACGTTCTGGCTGAAAAATAAATCATTAAAATACTCCACCATGTCGGAAAACAACTCATCAACTCGGTCATGATTTTGGTAGCAGCTGCCATTACCCAGGATGTTACACATAAACCACAGAAACATAAAAGGTCGGAAAAACAACTCTCATACCAGGAATAGGGACCTTCCATCACCACTTGAATGCGGCGTGACGTGCATACGTTTGTAAACAAACAACATGGCAGCGGCAGTGGTGGTGTGGGACTTTTTCAAAGTTTCCGAGGATGACATTTCTCTGGCTGTTTGTAATAAATGTTTAAAGAAAGTGCCACAGGGTGGAAAAATCAGCACCAGCTTTTATTACCTCGAACATGAAAAGTCATTTGAAACATAGCCATCGATTCGATGGGGTTGTGAAGGCGTATGAGGACGCCAGCGTGGCTTTTGCTCATTCGTCTTCCTCATCTTCAGGTATGTTACTGGTTATCGGTATTGTTTTTTTAAAAGAGTTATCGTGCATCCCTAGTTGTAGGGTTAGTCTTTCCCAAGGACGATACACCTGGTGTCACAATCAGGTACTGAAATGTTTAGCAGCTGCAATTGAGGAAAAACGATTAAAACGGCTGCCTCATTGTCAACTTGTAAGCCTCATAGATGATGTTATATCAGCTGTCGGTCATTACGTCACTACTTCAGTCTTCCTACTGGTGGCAGAAATGGAAATAGAAGAAAAGCCCTTGAAATTACAGAGATCTCCTGGAGCTCCCTGATGGCTCGTTAAATTCAGGGAGTACTTTGAGATCACTGCCAGCTCCAAAGGCCATGAAAACCACTCTGCAGTACGATCAGTTAAACTTGGGAGAAATTCTGAGCGACCACAACATATACGGGGACTTACTGTCTCCATGACAACGAAGTGGTCCCACCCTGTAGGCGCCCTCAGAGCCCGGCCTCTGGATGTCACCCAGCACCAAAGCCCTCACAGGGAGGCTCTCCTTATCGGTCAGCAGGCCTGAGTCTTCAGTCCTGGATTGTTCAAAAAAGACAAAATGTAAGAGGAAGAAAAGGGACAAGAAGGATAAAGAAGCAGGAGATAATTACAACATGAAAGAAAACGGATGAGGAGAGTAAACAAATGCACGCTGACAGACCGTAAACGCCACTTGTTTGTATAGATTTACTGGCGTGTACATTTCTGATGTTACATCACTCCTGTAATAACGTTTCACGCTTTGACTTGCTGATGCAAACGCTGCAGCGCGTAGGTGCAATCTCTTCTTTTTAAAACCAAATTAGAGCCACCCTGCCAGTCAACGCTCCGTCCCTGGCCGTTTCTGGAGCAGCTACACCCAAAAAACAAGACGCTCCCCGTACATTTTACACCCACATTCGGCTTCACGCGCTTTAGATAATCTGCTCCTTATCCCTTCCTGCTGTGGGAAGTTGTGCACAAAAATACATTCAGGTCTGGAAGAGCATGCGGCGCCGTGAGTCTGATGAAATATTGAGGAGCAGCAGCAGCAGCTCCAGTCTGTAAAAATAGAGTTGTTGTTGTTGTTGCTGGACAAACTGTTTGGACAGAGAAATAATGGAAGGATGTGATGCATGGTGGGGTTGTTTACAGCCGGAGGAAAGGTTAAACTGTTCTGATTTCTTCCTCTGCTGCTGTTTGTCCCCGTTGATTTGGTGTTTACTAAACTGCCAAAGTTACACGTCGAGCTACTCGGTCAGTGTTGGTGTACCGGAGTTAAAATCTGTCGAGTTGTGTGTGTGTGTGTTCCTATTTGTTATCTCAGTCCAAGTCCTCCTGCTGTTTCCTCCAGCCAGTCATCTTTTACGCCGTCTCTGTGATTAAAACACAAATGTTTCATTCAACTCTTTAGTTCTTAAAGACGGATGGCGAGTCGGGGTTTAATGAGAACATCCGTGGGTGTTGCTCTTCAGAAACTGGCATGACTAGTGTCTGTTAACAACCAGGTATCTACCTGTAGTTGGAGGAAACCGTTTAATCCTGTCTGATTTCTCCAGTGACTGGTACAGTAATGAACCATTAATGTCCAGAGCTTCGAGACTCAACCTGCGAACAGGGGTGAAACTTCTTGGTGATAGATGTTCAGACTGTGTAGTAAGTCGACGGTGGATTATATCTCAGTTGACCCAATTCGTTCAGAGAAGGATTTTCCAATTTGACATAGATGTCTTCCATTGCTCTTCTTTCAAACCATCTGTCTTCTCTGGCTTCTCTGTCCTTTGTCCTTCAGGTGTAGGCGGACCGCTAAATCCTTTCCTGATATGCTGGCTGTCCTGTAGTTGAGCACAATGTTTGTGAACAGGTTGTTTTTGTTTCCACATTGTACAAATCTGTACATCCTTCCACACCGAACTGCGTATTAATATATTAAGACAGGGGTCTTCAACGTTTTCCAAGCCAAGGACCCCCAAACTGAAGAGATGGAGTGGGGACCCCCTACTTATGTATATGTGTATTTAAAGACATTTAAATTGATGGAAAAAAAACTTTGCGACCCCCCCCAGTACCTCTGGGGGGTTGTGGACCCCAAGTTCTGTGTTTTAAGATTTTAAAACCCCAACTCCCTACCAGCCTTTTAAAACTGAAGCAATGAACTTGGATGAAACGTCTTCAAGAATCTAGTTTTGGATACATTATGATCTAGGGGGGTCGCAGAGCCATTGCAGGGGGGGCACGGATCGAATTAGAGGGTGACAATTTTTCAGGACGCCCGCGAGTCACGGTATTCCCGTGGGTGTCCCGCAGTACGGGAGTCTTTTTCACTGTTGGTAACGTGATAGGGACGAGAGAGAGCAAATAATCAACGGGAGCGGGCAGGGGCGGAACCGGGACGGAGGACGGATTAAAAAATTAAAAAATGACGCTGCAATGCGGTGAGTGCGCCCAACTTTAGACAACACTGAAGATTTTCTCATGTACCAAAGGGGGTCCCAGCAGAAAAAGTTTGGGAACCACTGGTCTTGACTGAGCCCCTTCACAGACGTCAGATTGGAGAGCAGTTAGGGCGGCAGCAAGCGGTTATTTTTTGAGATTTGTCGATTCATTTTGTGCTCAATTTATCTACTATGTGTAGGGTACTGGGTACCTGAGAAACTCCTCCTTGAATAAAAGTTAAATAGATAAAGTCCTGTATATTTTAACATGATGTCTCAGGTCCAGAACATTTTGTTTTTCCATCTCCATGCTGAACCTTCTGCACAGTCGTCTGGTTGAAGCCACTGAACTCTCTATTCAGACATTTTGAGCCAAAGCAATACGTGCGATTAGACGACACATTTCACTTCTCTAGCCTTTACAACAGAGTCATGTATGTAGTCAATGTTTAAATTGAAGTGCATATTAAAGTGTGTCTATGTGTTCATAGAGGTCAGTACCACTCCATGCGGTCGGCGTCACAGTTGCAGTAGTGCTGTAGATCCACACAGTCTCCCTGCAGGCCGCAGGCACACTGCTGGCTGCCTGGATGAGCTCCGCCCCAGTAGTTCTGGACGCGACCCGGACCGGGACCACCGAGCCACCAGCTCAACGGAGAGCCCTCTGAAAACACACACACACACACAAAGCAGATTTAACAAAACTGTTCTCCAATCGTGTTGGCTTCCCACTCTTTGTGCTCGCAGACAGTAATTTTCTTTGGACACAAGACGGGCTTAGTCAAAGAAAATTAGATTTGCATTTGCAGTGATCTATCCTTGCTCTGGCTCTGTTCTGTGACCTCCCTGTCCTTCCACATGCCCGGATAGAAAGCCTAAGGCAGGGAGAGCGGCGGCAAAGCCCCCCAGGATACGGAACCGAACAGAACAGGCATCAATGACACAGAAGTGACATTGATTCAGACAGACGCAGCATAAAAAGGAGGAGCTGGGATGCGAAGTGGCTTGGCAAGCAGACTGCAAAAAGGCAGCCTAAAGCAGCTTACGTAAGACGCCCTGAATGCAGATAACCTGAGTTATCAGCTGATGTAGCTGATGTGGATGGTCTTGTGAGCTGAGCCCGACTCCGTGTGCTGTCTGCCAAACGCTATGCTCAATGTGTGCTGACAGAAAAAAAAAAGATTCTCTTGCTCTTTGAGTAGATGTGAAAAATTGAGTAGATGCATATTTACCTTTTTCTGCAGTGCTAGAAACACAAATACAAAACACCAAGGTTACAGTATAATGTGGTTTAAAGTGACTCTGGCTTTTATGACCTGTGCCACTTGTTAGCTTTTTATTACATCGAAACAGGACAACAGACATTCAGAGACGATGTAACTAAAGTATCTCTTGAACTGAAAACGCTTTTTGGACAAAACACTGCAGCAAATATCTAACATCTGAGCTTCAATAATATGAAAACTTCAGCTCTTAATCCAAATAAATAAATTCCACTCAACTGCTTATTTATTTTTAATTTACCGTAACTGCACAATGAGCCTGAAAGCCAACTTTGATCAAAAAGCTTGTCTAAAGGATTTGATTGGCCTGGCCTAGCTTTCTTTCATATTTCTGTAACCACTTGTCCTCTGAAGGGCCACGGTGGGGCTGGAACCTATCCCAGCTGCCATTGGGCGAGAGGTGGACAGGTCTCAAGTCCATTGCAGGGCTAACACAGACAGACAGACACATGCACACCTACGGCCAATTTAGAATCACCTATGGACCTAACCAGCATGTCTTTGGACGGTGGGAGGAAGCTGGAGTATGCAGAGAGAACCCACGCAGACATAGGGAGAACATGCAAACTCCACACAGAAAGGCCCAAGTCAGCCGGTGGATTCGAACCCAGAACCTTCTTGCAGATCTTTGTCAGAACATAATTAGTTCCCAATGAAAAAGAGATCAGAAGTGAACGTTTTTGACCATTGTGATGGATGAAAATGTATTATACTAATGGGATTAAGGTCTGTGTTTGGACACAATTATTGTCAGTAGGCAGAGCAAACCTGATACAAGAAGACACGGTTGTTTCCACACACTATAAAAACCGATGTGTGATGCCATGAAATCAATCTGAACTCGCATGGCATCCAGAATCAGATTCCAGTTTGTATCTTTTTAAGAATAAACTCTGCCTGCCTGGTACCTCGAACTTTTCTTCGACATCTTCCCCTACAATAATTTTGTGGGTCGGATTAGTTGTTGCTTTATAATTGCCAGAGGTCCAGAGGTATTTCTTCTCCGTTTCGGATGACATACGCCCCATAATGAAATCTAAATGGCACGTTACCAGAAACATATACTGATAAGAACTGAGTCTGGCTACAGACACATTTTTTCTCTTGTGATATGGACGTACCGTGTGGCATTTTTCAACAAAACCTTTACTCCAAGACTTTAACTTAATGCCAAGAATACGCCAAAACTCCCTCCACCCTTTCATTTATCCCTTCCCTTTTGCCCTGAACAGTCTTGTTGTGTTGTTTTCCTGCCAGTTACCAGACAGAAGGTCATTATGTAGGTGCACTAAAATATCAGCCACTGCTGTTCTTATGCTGCCCACATCCAAAAAGGATTAATGACAAATGTCGAAATGATATTTGTACAACGTCAAACAACATCGTTCACGGTAATTTAACTGATTGTAGCCGACTCGTTTGTATCGGCTAATGACCAAAACAAAAGTAATTGGACTTAATTCTAAAATCTAAAAGAAGACATTTAAACAAATTGCCATCCATTCGTCTGGCTCGCCGGTGAACGGGAAGAAAAGTTGTTGAACACAACAATCCCTTTATTTAATCTACTGGAGCGAGAGAGATGTTTTGTTTTTGTGGGGCATGATATATGCCTCGTATAACCTCGACTCTGAAAGAGCACAGTAAAAGTTCAAAATGAAAACGGGATGATTCAGTAGTTTCTGTCATGGACATGTTGCTCCCTGTCCTCCAATCTGCTCACCTGTTTCCACACAGCTAATCAGTCCCTCGGCGCACAGTAAACATTATATTCCTCCAGCTCTCTGTCCACTCGGTTGTCAGGTTGTCTGTGTTACTTTGTGCCTTAGTGTCTGTTATTTATTTAACTCACTTGGAGTCCACCTTGGCCTGCTCCCTGGGTTTGTTTCACTGCCTGTATTTATTTGTATTTCTACCAACTTTTAAATATCACTTTGTGCCGTGCATTTTGGTCTCTGGACTGTGATTTAAGTATAAATGTATAAATATTCGTGGTTTCAATCTGTTCATGTGGCTTGTTTTTTTGTTTTTTTTTTTAAACTGCATAGTCGGCTTCACCTGGAGTGTTGAGGAGACGGGACTTCCTGCAGTGGTAGGACAGTTCCTGTTCGCAGTGCTCCGATTGGCTGATGGCGGCCGGCAGTTGCTCATCCTCTGAGGAGTAGTCGAAGCGAACCGTGTGCCGGTTTACACCCGGAGACGGACGGACCCTGGTCAGCTCCGTGTTGTTGTGGTGCATCACCATCCATGTGTGCCCCTCTGCAGACAGACATATGGATATACATGAAGACGTGAGGATGCAAATGGAAGGAAAGGTCTCTCGTATTTGTCGCGATCTCTTGTTTTAACTCCAAAGAGCAACTTCTC
>JASGAT010396282.1:0-13585 GCA_030220025.1 Chelon auratus
GTAACTCATGATGTCTACGTTTCATTTATCTGTCCTTCCTACCTGATCTTCTCGCTCAAAGCCAGGTGCTCTGCCGTACCCTCCTTCTCCAGCCCAAGGAGACAGAGGTTCGGCTCCTCCGCTCATGTCCTCACACAGAGACAAAACGCTACCTAGTAATCCCTGCTCTGCTACACATGACCCCGCAGAGGGTGAGAAAGGATCTGGCACAGAACACATCCCAGGACCCATGTTGTGACCGATGGGACTTGAAGAAGCTTCCTGGACAGGTAGAGGATCTGGAGGTCTCGGAGGAGGAGGGGAGCTGGGGTTGGGGAATGACGGTTCTTCAGAAACGAAGGGCTCTGGAGGAGGTTTAAAAACAGCAAAATAAAATCACAAACAGAACCACTGGAGGGTTGTTAAGACGTTTGTTTGGTGCTGGGACTTACTTTCAATATGAGCAAAGGCACAGAAGGGCCCTCTGGGGCAACTCCCGCATTGTTGCATGTCATTGCACTTGGTGGATTTATAGATCTGTGAAAAAATAAACACATTCATTTTGATTTTCAGTCATTAAGAGTGAAAATTAATGAGTGAAAGTTTCCTGAGATAGACAAACCTCCGGGTGGAACTGTTGTTCTGTTCTTGTGTGGCAATACTGACATCCCTCTGCTCCCTCACATTTACTAGGATCTCCCCACTCTTCGCTTTGTTTCACTGCTGGACATGGCAACGCTCTGTGGTGGCAACAACAAACAACAATGTTCTTAAATATATCCCCGAGTTGAGTGGAAATAATACACTGATCTGTAAATCTCTTCTTTAGGATACAGTCATAGAGCACCTGTATTTGTGCTTGTGCGGGCTGCGCCTTCGGTCTTTACTATTATGGTAGTATGGACAGGCATAACCTTGACGACACAGGCGAGGAGGTTTCTTACAGAGCTCTGTCTTGTAGTGGGACAGCACATAGTTGTTATCTGAGGACGTACAGAGACAAAACAGAGACATTGTGTCAGGCAGATTTTGACGGCTTTCAAAGACATATGGGGAAATATCAGACTGCAGAATGATTGGAGACGCTCAAAGACAACTTTGAAAATGTAAAGCCAAGTTCAGGCCAACTTTAGTCTTGCAACCAAAACCATAAGGAACATTTCCACTGGATAAACTTTGTAATAACCCTTGGAGATCAACAACAGCTGGCTTGAATCTCTTGTTGCAGAGTCACATTGATGTGTGCCTGCTGTTCATACAGCTTAGTTGTTGCTGTATAGCCTACTTCGCTACCGCCACCTACTGGACTAGACTGGAGTAAGTTGTTAAATGTCTACACAAAAAAGAAGAGTAAAAAGAGTAGTTGCTTTTCTCTACATCAGTGGAATAATCTGGCTAATCTTCACCTGTGTCTGAAGGACCAGGGGTCTGAAGGAACCTTTCAGGTCCTTGAATGCGATTCCTGGGGATATTCCTTGAATGCTGTAGCACAGACTTACCTTGCCAGCGTGGTTCCTCACTCAGGATCTTCTCTATCAGTGCTGTACTGGCTGCCTGTCCTGACTGTCCGTCTCCCCCTCCTCCCCCTCCTCCCTCTGTGGCCCCCATGCCTCCTTGAGTCTCCATCACCTGCACTTCTCTGCAAAACACACAACGTGAGCATGCCGTTAACAAATGCAGCCCACAGTCACATACAGAAACAAATGAAAATGGGTTTGCTTGCACGTTTCAGTTTCATTTTGTGCACCTGATATCATAAACTGGGCTGCGCAGGTCATGCGATCCGTGGGCAAAGGCACAGTGGGAGCCGTTTTTGCTGCAGTGGCCTTTTGCATCTGTTTCATGGATACAAGATCCAGTCTTATAGTAGCGGAGGTGGTATCTACGCTCTGTGTCGCCTGCTGTTCGATGTAGGAATGGACATCTGGGAAAAAAATCACATAAAAACAAGCATTTTAAAACAATTTGTACATAATAAACACTTGGGATTTTATCACTGATTAACTGATTTGTCAACAAAATGCAAAAAAAGTACTCTGGCTCCAAAAACCCAAAGTATGCCACTTTAAAACAATCATATAAAAAAAAAAAATAAAAGAGTGTGATGCTGGAACCAGAAAATGTTGCAGAAATATTGCAGGGAAAGTGTCTCAAACATAAAATTGGTTCAAAATGAGTTCTTCTCACTTATTTCTTAATTATTCCATTAAATGATGAGGACCTGCATTAAATATTTTTTATTTAAAATGCAGCTGTAATTGTTACTCCAATAAGGATATAAGTAAAATAACACATACCAATACAATAATATATAAACTAGCTTCAGAGGTACAACTGCTGGAAATATGAGGCTCAAAACAACTATGCGAAAAGCACCGGCACTGCTCTATGATGCTAGTAATATACAACAATTTGCAACAGAAACCATCACAAAGCCGATACTGAGTATTTAGTGGCTGAACTATCACTTCACTTTAGATATAATCTAGTAGTTTTGTGTGCGTTCTGCCATTTTGACATAAGTAGTAATTTGAAGTTATATTTGTGTAAAAAAGTACGGTTTCACATCTGGGTAACGGTGACAACTAAACATGCTGACAATAACAAAGCAGCGGGAACATTCTGCATGCCACAGAATAGTTCATTAGCATGCTTCAATGCTTCAGCTTTCACCCGACAGCCTTTATACTTGCATTCTCTTTATGCGTAAATGTTAAACAGGGCTGTTGTGAAGGCGACAATGTCTCAGCACATCTCAGAGGAAGAGAGATCCACCAAGAGAGTGATTGCGCGCTACGGCTCACAGTGAAGATCATACATATGAAAAAGATCCTTTGTCATGCTATGACCAACAAATTCTGTCTGACCAATTCAAGAGCACAGAGATAAAGTTCTAGGTATGAACAGAAAATTATACGCAGACTGGCTGCAAGAAACCACAACAAACTGTTTTCATTTTAAATTTTAAACACAAGGCTCCCACTGCATTAAGCGAAACTCAGTAGAGAGGTTTCAGTACTGAGAGAGGTGGGTTTTGCAAATTCACTACAAAATCAAAAACAACACGCACCCTTTCCACAGGTTCTTCATTTTCAGAGGCCTTGGTAAATAATACAAACACGACCCGCAGGAGATTTGTACAACACTGAAGCATCACTTGAACTCACTCGTCTCCTTCGGGGCAGGTTCCTGATCCCTCATCATATTTGGTACAGTAAACATCTGGGCTGTAGTTGAAGGTGCCGTCCCGTCTGCGGATGGGCCTGCGGCGCCGCTGGTTCAGGAAGTGCCAGTGGAAACAGGAGAAGGGTCTGTGTTGCGTACATTTATGTTGTACAAAGAGGGGACACTGCTCCGTTCTGAACTCCTTCAGGTATCTGTTAGAGATGGAACCATAAAGAGAAATTGAAATATATGTAGACAGGGTTACAGTCAGTTACAGCCTCTGATATTAACAAGAGCATATTTATATTTACTGAAAGTACTTTCTGTCTGGGATCACTTATCTGTTGCTTTGATTTCTCTATAAGGATTGCTATATAAGGGTTAGCTAGCATAAAGTTTATGCACCAGTTATACACATATGCACAGAACTTAATTGCAGCTGAACCACAGAGCTCCTAAGAAATGGCTACTGTTACTTAGTATAGTAGGCCTCTTTATCGATACCTGCTCCGGTTAATAAACACATTAACACTGAATGGACTTGCTTCAGTCATCTTAAACAATGTTAAGTTTATCATGCAACCATTTAAAAAAAATCCAGCTGTTGTTTGGAGTATACAACCGCACGTGAGACTGTGTACACTTTAGCTTGCTTATCCAGCTAACTAGCTACGTACGTGTAATGTTGAGGTTTCTCGGGCTGTACGTTCAACACGGTTGCGGGAGATGTCGAGCCCCCTGCGGGCGAAGACGAAGAGGACGAGGAGATAGCCCCGGTGGTCGTCGCTGCCGAAGACGACGGGGACTGTGCGTGCGTTTTAGACATTTTACACGTCTAAAGCCGTACAAGGAAAAGATTGTTTTTAGCTTACTAGCTAGCTATTCTTGTTAGCTTCGAAATCCGCATTCTACGACGATGTGAGCTTGCGCAAGGCAAGAGGAAGTAGTAGCGAGGATGCAACGCGGAACTATGGGACATGAAGTTCAGTTAAAACTACACTAATTACAATTCAAACCGTAAAATCATCTTGAAATTACATCACACATTTCGATAGGGCCACGTATAGTAGTTGTGTAAAAATGGAAACATAAGAAAATTAGGAACAATTGAGTTTACGTTTGTGTTTTTTTTGTCCGCCGGATCTCATTGGCTGTTCCGTGCGTCACCTTGACGGCGAGCCAATGAGCGCGTAGTGTTTTACGAGCATGACGTCACGAGAAAGTATTAATACTCGGCCTCGTCTTCCCTCAGATAGAAGTCGTCTTCGTACTCAGCGGTTGTCACCGTCGAAGTGTCGCCTGCGCTAATTATTTTATCTACCAACATCCTAAAGGTAACGTGATAACTTCACTATGTCGATAACGTGTGGGTTGAATGAAGTGTCGTTTCGGTGACACGTGTACCGTGATCGTGTTTCTCCCGAAACGGAACGGCAGGGTCGGGCTAACATGTCGGCTTGCTAACGGTAGCATTAGCTAAAAATAGAACAATGGGAGTCTCTCCTACGGTCAACGTTTGTCGGTGATCGCCGCTTTTAACATGCTAATGTAAATCAAGAAAAAACAAATACACACACACACACACAGAGGATTTGTTCTGAATTTGCCTGAAACTTGGGGTCGATGTCAAAACCGCCAGCTAAGCTAATTAAAGTGTGAGCTAATGACGCTGGAGCCGAATCGAGGCAGTGTCGCTGTAGATGAAACGAGAAACGGAAAATGGCGAAGTCAAAGCTTGAATAGCTGGTTCGGGCGCCTAGTGTTTTGACGCCATTGTGGAAATGGCGCCCGCGAAATGGTCAAAAAACGCCAGTTTAAAAAAAAAAAATGATGACACGTGTGAAATTTTTTACGTGCATTGAAATATTGTAAACATTGAGTAGCTTCAAGCGGTGTTTTAATTAGGTAGAGGAGCTTATGTCTGTGGAACAAACCCGACGCCTCCCGTCGGCTACTACGTTGGGGGAGGGGAGCCGAGTCGGTTTGTTTGCTACGTTAGCATGTTAGCTTGACGTTGCTCTGCCGCGCTGACAGCTGGAATTGTAACCGGCGAGGTACTGAAATGTTTTTTTTTTTTGTTATCGTGTTTAGCTCGTAGGAGATGGCCCGTACCAAGCAGACCGCCCGTAAATCCACTGGAGGTAAAGCGCCCAGGAAGCAGCTCGCCACCAAGGCAGCCAGGAAGAGCGCACCATCCACCGGAGGAGTGAAGAAGCCCCATCGTTACAGGTTCGTAGTGTCTGGTTACGCTTTCCATTCTTTGCAAAGAAGCCATTAAACGTGTAACTATTTTTTTTTTTTTAGGCCAGGAACTGTGGCCCTGAGGGAGATCCGTCGTTACCAGAAGTCCACTGAGCTGCTGATCCGCAAGCTGCCCTTCCAGCGTCTTGTGAGAGAAATCGCTCAGGATTTCAAGACTGATCTGCGTTTCCAGAGTGCTGCCATCGGAGCTCTTCAGGTAAGTGCGGAAGAAGCTTTTCATACAACTTGAATAGTACTTCGGGAGCAACATGAGCTGTACTGATGTTTCCTTCCTTGGTTTTTTTTTTTCTGTCATTCAGGAGGCCAGTGAGGCTTACCTGGTGGGTCTGTTTGAGGACACCAACCTGTGCGCCATCCACGCCAAGCGTGTCACCATCATGCCCAAAGACATCCAGCTGGCACGCAGGATAAGGGGAGAGAGGGCCTAAGCGGCTGCCGGCGTCGCCACATATGATCCTATTTATCACGCATAACCATTTTGTGGACATTTTTATTTTTCGGGTTTTTATAAGTTCTCCTCAAATTTTTTTTGTATTTTAGACGAGACAAAACATCGACCATTCCACACGCCCGAGTACACTTAGGGTAGAGTACCTGCGTAATTCCATCATGGCTCATTATTATACTAGATGTACATTACTGCACCACTCGTGGGTGCTCCTTCTGGGGATGGAGTAGTCTTGTGAGCGTGAGGTCTTCACATCTTCCACGGGAGGGGGACGGGGGTTTCTTTAGCCATCTACCATTATCTCAATGCCAGCCGGTCGTGCTCAACTCACAGCAGTGTCAGGGTATTGGCTACCTCTATAATTGGGTGACACGGAGCATGACGGACCCCTCTGTATTTTCTGGACAGCTTTTTACGTGTTTTTCCAACATAAAATCTTGGCAGCTACATTTAATACTATTTATGAACTGTTGTCACATGTCTTTCTATTAAAGGTCTTTATGAGTAGAAAAAAAAATGTGTCCTGCGGTCAATTTTTGTAGTTTTCCAGACAGTAACTCAACGTTGGTTATTACACATCTTTTATTTACAAAACGGTCCACCACAGCGTGCGTCATACAAACCACTCTGTGTGCTTGAAACCAGTGGCTGTAAAAGAAGGTGTGTATTAATGTGTGAACACGTTGAGCAATTCTTCCTTTTATATATAAAATGTGTTAATGCAGTCTCTCACCAATGCGGCATACGATCTCTTCACACTGCTTGATGCTGCTTGCTTTGAACACTACACAGCAGAAGCCTGTAGTCTGGGGGGTTTCTGGGGAATCTCTGTGGAAAGAACCAATCACGTGCTTAGAAGACACCTGGCCCCGGCCAATGACTGCAGAGCTGTTTGTTGCATCACTGCTTCTTTTCTCTGGAGGGGTGTGACCTTAACCACAAAACACCTAGGTAACCAAGGGTGGTGGAGAAGCATCTAGAGCAGAGTTACGGCTTTGTCACGCCGCCGTTCTATATGTAAATGTTATACTCACGCTACGCAGAATGCAAATATCGTGTAGTCTGGCCGATCAAGTCTCCCTACACACGAAATCTCTGGATAGTGGTGCTCGAACAGCTCCTGAGGAGGAAAAAAAAAACATCCAGAGTTTTAAGTAAAAAGCAAAGGAGGCTCAAACACACACTTGTGAAAAATGTGATTACTTACTAGTTTACTGTCCCTGTCTGTGCATGTCAAATGTGTTTCCTTCATATCTAAAAGCACTTCCTGTAAGACAGAGTGAAGGAGTGAGTTTACCAGCATGTGACGGGGCAAAGTATTGCCAGGAAGGACAATGGTTTCATCACCTTGCTAGGCTGGTTTTTCTGCAACACTTGTGGTATTGCATGCTGTAACACCTCCTTGCCTCCAAACTGAAGAAAATGTCAATAAGGAAATCGCAACAGTTAAAGCGAGATGTAAACACAGACCCCAAAAAAAAATATATATATATATATATATATGTGGCTAAAGCAGATTATTATTTACCATTCCAATGTTTGATTTCCCCAACAACTCCACAATGTACACGATCCTGTTGGGGAGAGGTTGCTCAGTCGGTAGCATGTGTCTAGAACGTTATATCATGTGGATGTGTTTCAGTAGATCGGCGCACACGTACCTTCCCTCTCTGAGACACTGCGACGGAGGGGGGCTCCGCTCTTTCCCGGCCGTCTGTTGGCCGGGAGCCGGGCCGAGCTGCAGGGTGGGGTTCTCTATCCTCAGGGCCCGCAGCAGCTTGATGAGGGGTCGGTACACCGTCCCGTCCTGCGCCCTCCACCTCAACAGGCGCATGGAGAGGGGGCTGCCTTTGAGCCGGGACAGAACCACGCCAGCCTGGGGGAGAAACACGTGTCTTTGCTTTGACTGCGGTCTAGGCTTGCGCCGTGGCAAATGTAAGTGCAAGTTTGATAGTGGCGCGTTGTTAAAAGGTCGTCAAAGGTCATGGGACCGGTTTCAAACAGAGGATTATGTGTGTGCACTGTAAACGTCTGTAGAAATGCTGAACTGGTTCTCTGCGCTAAACGGGATTTTTGGTTTGCGTTTACTCATAGTCAAATACTATTTTTCATAACTGTCAGAAATGGAGAAACATCTTCCAGGGTTGTTTCTTATTTCCCCGTAGTAGTGACTACATCTAGCTAATTTAAGAATGTATAAACTCTCATTTTGCACCTCTTTGGAGCAGATTTTGCCCTTATTATGCCTTCAAGTGTGGTCATGTTTACCATGCTAACAAGAAAGGTCTCTGCCCCTCACCCACGCAGGCGTTTGCGGTTTCTCTGGCTGATTAGGGAACAGCTCACAGTTACGTGAAGGCATGCTTAGGATATTAAACACACTGCAGGTATACTAACCGGGTGACCTATATGAAAACACCTGTGCAGGTTTCATGCAGTAACTTTAAACATCAGGCAAATTTTTCTTTTGTTCTTTTGCTTTAAAGACATGTTATATGAGACAAAGAAGCACAGGTGTAAAAAAAAACAAAATTGCTGATGGCTCAGTACTGTGTAGCCGCCACAGTTTCAGGGTCCTGCTATTGTAAACACTGACATGGCTTTGCCTATGATTTTTCTTCCGTACTAGTATGTAAGCAATAACAAAGGAGCATAACGTGAAAAGTCTTTATATAAAGCTCCAGCTGGCGCAACGTCTAATTTAGAAGAAGCCTGTAACACGGAGATTTGTTCTCTGAAGGGAAATTCATAATAACTACGTTCCAAAACATGAATTAAATGTCACTGATTACTTTATTCATTCAGCTCTTTGTTTGTCCCACCTGTCCACTTTTCGAATTCCTCAGCGACGTCCCGTTGATCTCGTCGATGATGTCCCCGGGAGAGACGAACTTGTCGACGTGAGCCTGGCTCCCGGGCGTCAGCTCCAGGACGAAGACACGCCCGCTGAGATACCTGAGACGGAGGAAGAGGATGTTGGTTTGGACAGGTCTATTCATGAGCAGAAGGTCGAATGCAAAACAGTTTTTTGTTGTTTTTTTTTGTTGGAGTTGCAGACACGAACCTCAAAACCATCCCTACCTCCCGACAGGGCACTAATTCATACGTGTCACACACCTAGAAACATACACAAACAGTCGTCAGACCAGAGGTGAAGCTTGTTAACACTGCACAGGGCTCAAAGTCAGTAGGGGTCACCCAGTGAGGATGACAAAAAAAGTATTTGTTCGTTCTTTGACGGTGATCAACTTAACTAGCAGAGCAGTGTGTCTACCTCTACCCCTCGTCTGTGATAAAGTCAAGTGTGGACATTTTTTCCTAGGGCTCCAGTAGACTCAAGAGTTACCTCCGCTTGGTGCATTGTTTCTGAAAACTACATTTATCTATGCAAGGAAAGCAGACGTACCGGCAGCAGCCAGCTCTCATCCAGAAAACTGCAATTCTGTGTAAAGAGAACAAAAAAAATAATAATAATCATTGGCATTAAACCAACGCTTGTGGCCTATAATGAGTGAATAAATGAACAGTGAATTTGTAGTCCTCACATCCATGTTCAGTTTGAACTCCATGTGAGAGAGGACCAGCAACAGCGACATGAAAGGCTCTGGGAGGGAGGGAGAACAGAGTCCATTAAAGTCTGCTGTTGACGTCGGCGGTGGTGACAAACATTTCCTCAGCTTTGCTTAAGCGTCTGCATTAAAAAGCCTCACCCGCAAACTCCTCATTCCTTAGGATTGATAAAGCTGGGCTGTACCACTGGAGGGGAGGGAGAAAATGAGCCGAATCTGGTCAAGACTGGTCAAAAGATCAGGTGAACAACTTTCCCAGAGCACTTACAGTACTAGCAATCACCAAAACAAACAAAAAAAAAAAATGAAAATGCATCTATCTCTATGTATGTTGCAGCGGAGGGAATGACCCGTGGACTGACCTCCAGGACTCTGGGTGTGTGCAGCAGGTGCGTGAGGAACTGCGGCAGGGCCTTGCGGCTGAGGGCCAGCCGGAGCAGGTAGCGGCCCCGGCCCTGAGCCGAGAGCAGCTTCCCGCACGCCCTGGTCTGCTCGACCGCCAGCGACAGAGCGGACAGCCTGCGGACAGGCACACCAGCGGGGACGTCAGGCGTGGAAAAGCTGCTGCGAGAACAAAAAGTTCTATCCTATCAGTCGATCTAAACATCGTTACCTGCCGCACGCATCTTGATGGGGAAGCTGTTCAAAGCAGTGCCAGTAGTCTCTCTGTACCAAACTGAGAACTGGTTCTAGGGGGAGAGCAAAGTGCATTTTCAGACATGTTGCTTCAGATTATTATATATATAAAAAAGCCAAACATTGTCCAGCTTGCAATAAAACAAATGAATGAATGTGTACAGCATGTAAAAAGACAGATTGCAATGTTTCTGCATATTATTAATACTGACGTTGGAGCCCCTTCCTGAGGACCAGCTCTAGAAGCTCACAGCAGGAGGCGAGGTGAGGGTTGGAGTCTGTCACTGTCTCTCCATCTGACTGCAGGTTCAGCACACACACTGAGAGACAAAAAAGAAAAAAGAAAAAAACAGGACAGGCATTTGACATCTGTTGTCTGTCAGACAATGTGTACACACCACACCTTTTAATGCGCACTGAGCGATCATCGACACCCCCTCCCATCAACACCATAAAGATGGAAGGTGTGGATGGTGATATTTAAGTAAACATGATAGAGGAAAACTAAACCTCTCAGGTTTATTAACACGGCGCTGACATCCGTCGTCTGTTTGAGCGAAACTGAGCGATGCAACCAGCTGCCGGTTAACGATGACACGACGAGCCCGCGGTGATGAGTCTTACCTTTCAGGGTGCCGAGGAGAGGGTCTCTGGGTGCCATGTTGAGCGTCCAGCTGTGATCGGAGTCCGGGCTTGATAAGAGGCGCTCCGCCAGCCTCCTGCGGGCATTCAAACGCCGGGGGGAATCGCACTTCCGCGTCGCTTACATGCCGAGACACCTTCTCATCCCTCAGTACTTTTACCTGCGCAGCGGGGATTAAACACCGCGTGATTAATTTAATCTGTGAAGCAAACACATGTGATCGCCCTGTCGGGGCTGCGGCGGCGGGTTTGTAAGACGCTGTATGTGTCAGAAATAATAGCCAGAGATGCAGCCTCCTGCTTGACTGTAGTGACATCTGCTGTTCTGCTTATTAACATTAAAACGGCCGTGCTGCCTTCACTGACACTTACTCCTGTGTAGACTTAAGGCGGTCGCCTCCAATTGACCTGTTTCACTGGCTTTTGGGATTAAAACGTAGTTTACACAGAGATAAGTAGGTAGGACGCAGAGTTGATGTACAGGCAACATACATCGATCAGCCACAACATTAAAACCACTGACATGAGAAGTAAATAACACTGAACATCTTGCCCACCTAGACCAGATCAGGCACCCCCACCCCATAGCAATGATACACCCTGATGGAGGCAGCCATCCCCAGCAGGATGCAGCCTGACACAAAGAAAAATCAAAAAACATGAAGAACAACAGAAGGTGTTGACCTGGCCTCCAAATTCAATAGATCCCAAACTAATCAAGTACCTGTGGGGTGATCCACAGAGNCCCCCAACCCATAGCACCCAAAGACCCCCCACTGGGCAAAAACTGGGCATATAGTTGGCCTATTAACCTTTCTTTATGGCTGCACATTTTTCCGTTATCCTGATTCTGTTATGTTGACATTAGGCCGTGCTAAGTAACACAAACACTTCAGCGTTTAACAGAACCATAATCTGCATCCTCCAAAATGATCGTCCAGTTGAATTACCTCCTTTCTAACACTGTTCAAACATGAACTGAACATTATAGCAGTCATGAAGCTAAGATTTAGTCCAGTATCTTTATATTAGAATACATTAGTTTTCACCGATGTGCCTAATGAACCCAAATCCTTGCTTTTATGCGAAGCACTTTGAATAAAACCACTTTGATTCGGACTGACTGGTTGACTATAAACTTGACTGTAAACATTCACAATGACGAGTTCTTTCACACAAACCAAACAGTTGCTATCTATCTATCTATCTATCTATCTATCTATCTATCTATCTATCTATCTATCTATCTATCTATCTATCTATCTATCTATCTATCTATCTATCTATCTATCTATCTATCTATCTATCTATCTATCTATCTATCTATCTATCTATCTATCTATCTATCTATCTATCTTTATATTAGAGGGCTTCGTTTTTACTAGTGTGCCTAATGTTTTGGCAGGCGACACGGGGGTGCTGCCTCTCCTCGGCGTCATCTTTGGCGGCCTCTAGCGGCTCCGCCTTCACACTGCCGCTCAGTGGCGGATAAGAGCGCGCGCCTTGCCGCTCGCGCCGCAGTTGTGGATGAGTGGCAGAAGAAGAAGAAGAGGCGCGTGAAGGATGGCGGAGCTCTGAATCAGTTTGGACAAAAAAAAAAATAATAATAAAATAAATAAATAACATCAAAGGGGAGCCGCGGAAAGAAAATTCACCCTTTAAACAAGGTAACGCTCTATTTTATTTTATTTTATTTTACACTACACGTGCATTAGATTTGCGAATACTGTCTGTTTTGTGCATTGGGCGTAATTAATAAATAAAATAATTTGCCTGCTTGCTAGCTGTTGCCCATAATTGGTAAAAACGTAGCCTCTCGCGCGCGAGGGCACTTTATAATTTCTACATTTCTCATGTTAAACTGATATATTTTGACGACGAATGTTTTGTATTAGTATTTTGTTGTTGTTGTTGTTGTCATTGCATAATAACTTAATCGCTTATTATACGCTGTGCTGTGGGTTTTATAGTCAGTTTGTTTTGATGCCAACCTGCAGGCAGAGGTTGGTCTGTCGCTCCCAATATAGAAAGTCGCTGCCGGGGTTTGTAGCAGTGGTAATCCTGGATTTCCTCTAATCTTCCTGCTCCTCCACCACCTACGGTGCACCCTCAGCCTCCACGACCAGAAAGAAATGTATCTAATCTAATATCTAACCGAGGAGTCATCAGTGCGCTGTTATCACGCCATCACAGTTTGATTAGAGGAGACAAGCAGCCCCCTCCTCCTTTCCTCCTTTCCTCCTTCCTCCACCCCATCCCGATCCTTTATTGTCTCTGAAACGTGTTTGGATTTGACCGGCTGTGTATCTGTTTAATGAGTTAACAGGCTCAGTGTCACAGCCCGGCCTGTCCTCCCACTACCCAGCACACGTGTCATGGCCCTCCGTGGGCTAAAGTTAACACGGGGCATTGCTGCTGCTGCTGCTGCTGCTGAGTTAGGGCTCCTGCTGCTGTGTTTGATTTGTGTGAAAGAGCTCATCACAGTGAATGTTTACAGTCAGCAGATCATCTGTGTCAACCAATTAATCCAATCAAGGTGGTTTTATGCAAAAGTGCTCTGCATAAAGACAAGGATCTATGTATATTAGGTACACAGGTGGGAACTAATGCACTCAAATGTAACAGTCCTGCACTAAATCCCCCATCATGACTGTTGTGATGTTCACTTTAAACAGTGTTAGAGAGGAGGTCATTCAGCTGCATGATCAGTTTGCGGCGCTTGAAGCTGGACTGAATCCAAACAAACAATATAATCGACCAGCTTCCCCCCAAACGCTGCTGCTGTTTCCCTCACTCCCGACTTAATAATTGCTCGCCGGCGTTTGGGAACGCGGTGGCAGCATCCCCTTTTTGGCTCAGCTGCCGCCTCATCGCCGCCGAGAGA
>JASGAT010396283.1:0-10488 GCA_030220025.1 Chelon auratus
TCTCTGCTATATAAATACACTTGACTTTGACATTCAAGCTAGCTAACGTTAACGAAGGTGAGTCAGCGTAATTGAAAATGAATTTCTCCCAGAAGAACTTGTATCCCTTCCTAAGTCTGGACGGTTCTACTTGAGAGTGTCCATTTACAATCCGAACCACGTCGTCGTAGGTGACTTCAGGCAAGTTACGGAGAGACTTGGTCCAGTGGTATTTATCGGCCTCCGCCATTGTAAAAAGCTAACCGGAAGTGCCGTCTCTCCACTCAGAGACGTTCTTCGATATTCAATTGTTGTGTGACATAGGCCTATTGACTAACAGAATATAGCATTGACACACGGCAATCAAGATATTTTGTCGAGAAGCGTATGTCACATAATTTGTTTTTCTGATTGGTTGTAGGGCTATCCAATGGCGTACTAGACTCATATTCTAATAATAATTAATAATAATTACATCAGTATGAGTTTGATAAGATCAACGAGGGCATATGCATAACAACAAGTACCAGAAAATGTGTCTGTTTTTAAGTGTGTTTTGTTGTTTTGGGATCCACTCACGACCGGAGGGAGTGCCGCTGCAGTCAGCTGACTCCTCTCAGCAAAATGTTTACAGGGAGGAAGCCAGTGCGGCAGATCAAGCAGGCGTGAAGTTATGCTCACCCTAAGGAGAACGTACGATAGCGCAGCAGCATCTGACAGATGACAGAGATGAGGAAAGAGTGTGGAGGGAGCACACTACAGTCCCCGAGTAAAATGAAGCCAGAGGGTGGAAGGGGAGGTACCACAGTGAGCAGGTGAGGGTGACAGAGCGAAGGAAAGAAATGCAAAGTATGTTGACAGAGGAAGAAAGCCAGCAGAATACGCTTTTGGAAGAAGTGGACGAGGGTAAGAGGAAGAAATTCTGGGAGGAAACAAAAACAAACGTGCCGCAACATTGCTGGAGCTTACGCTTTATTATTTTTTTCACTTCGACTCTGACTGAGATACCTTTGTCCAGCGTTCCCACAGTGAGATGTATTTTTAGCATTTGCTGAAGTCAGAGAAGTTGTCTCACCTCCATCTGTGGCCTCATTCCTCTTAATTCTCACCTGTTTACTTCTCTTTATTCCCCTTTTTTCCTATCTCTGCTTGCCCTTATCTAACCTGTGGACTGCAGTTTTCCAGGGATATCACTGCTCTGGTAAGGAGGGAAATCATACTAACTTTCCTGGTCATTCACATCTCTTGTAACACCACGTTTAGAGCTTTGCACATGTAGGCAAACCTAAAACAACATACATATTTCCCTTGGTGTTCTGTGGCATATTATTATTTCTGTGGAGTATTATTATTAGTGTACGTGGGTACGTTTTTTTCTTTTCCTGAATAGCAGGTAGACGGAAAAACAAACAGCTTGAGTCAGCTGTCAGCAGACCTCAAACATTTCTCTCCGTACTTTCCATCATAAGGAAATGCGCTTCTATTTAACTGTGACTTATCCAGAGGGAGGAACCCTTGCGCCACCGGCGCTGCTGCTAATGCAGCTGTAACCTGACACCGCAGGTAGAGTGCTATTGATTAAAGTCCAGCGCCGCAACTCACTCCCTTTCATTTTCTCAAGAGCGTTGAAAGGATGTGGAAGTATATCTTGTTTGAATCGCAGACGGGAGTTTTCTTCTGAAGCCGTCCGTGGAGGGTGAATAGGATTGTAACTAGAAAAGTGTTTGGATCGGGGAGGTAGTTGCTACAGTGACAGTAGAGTTGTGAAGCCATGCTGACAGAAGTAGCGTTAGCTGGCAGCAGCAGAAAGAAGAGACCACCGTTCACCCTCGCCGCATGCCTCAGGGCTCACTCTCCGGTACCTAAGGTGGGTAGGCGCCTGCCAGCTTAATCCCCGCTCCTTTCTCCATGGGTTTATTGTTGATTCTCTTTCTCCCTCTTTCTTTGGCATTCTCTTAACCCACTTATCCACATCTGTTGCTTTTCAATGGCATTCAGTATGTGCCATGGTCCACATTTGTTTGCTGCCTCTTAGGAAAAGACCAAGGAACTGTTAACCGTGCTTGGTGGAATATTACTCGAGCACCACGTTTATGAGGCTGTTGGTTTATTATTATAGAAAGGCTGAATCCAGCGGTACATCTGTCATTTAGGGCTGGCTGAGGGAATGTGGTAGCGGTGTCTGTGTTGCTGATAATCTCATCAGCTCACACAAAGACTCCTGTCAATAAATGAGACTCACAGATTACCGGTCTGCCCCGTTTTAAAACTGTGGTCATTTTAGAAACGTGAAGTTGAGATGTGGCAATAAATTCATCACAAAGAAATGAGCTAACAGTGGTAATTCCTTATCAAACACTCTTTGCATTCTTGGCTATTTGTGCATGAAATGTTTACAGCAGTTCCCTCTGCTCCATGAGTGCCTTTTAGGAAAGTTGAATTTATCTTGGTTAGATGTGCCCTCTCTGGCTTTAACATGATCTACTTTAGCGCTTAAATCCCTCTGCAACCGCAATGATATGTCCCGTAATCTCTTGCAGGCGTATTCCCAGGATGCATACCTCAAAGGAAATGAGGCGTACAGCGGAAATGCCCAGAACATCCCCGAGCCCCCTCCCATATGCTACCCACGGATAGAAGTCAAAGCTGCGGGCATGGCCCAGTCATCAGAGCCTGCCTCTGTTGGCGAGACGTCCAGAGGGGCGGCGCAGGGACCGGGAAGACGAGGGGGCCCTACGGAGAAGAGCTATCGGGTGGAGATCCCCGTTCCCCCGTCTCCTCCCCCCCAGCAGTCGTCAAAGTCTCAGACGGTGGCGTGTGTCTGTAGCGAGAACGTGAGGACAGTTGCCATGACTCCTGATCCAGTTGACAGAGGGTCCCGGGTGGCTCGGGCTGGACCCAGCCACAGGACAGAGGAAAACCGGTACGGCCCTTCAGCAGATTCTGGCTCAGCTAGACCCAGACCCCTTATTCCCTCAGTACCTGGGGGTGCACAGTTACAGTACCCCTCTTCCCGCCCCACAGAAACCCCAGTCTACTCCCCTTCATCAACTTCTAGACCTACAGTCTATCCCGACACCTTAACTCCACCTGTACGGGCCCCTCTCACTGCTGCCTCACCAGACACGTTCTCCACTGCCGTTTCACCAAGCGCCAACCACTACTCACCCTCTCCCACCGCCCCCTCCACCTCTCCACACCAGAACATTGACTGGAGAAACTACACCACCTATAAGGACTATATTGACACCAAGAGGCTGCACACATATGGCTGCCGAACCATCCAGGAACGTTTGGACAGCTTGCGTGCAGCTACCAATTCCAGTTCTGCCTACACGCAGCAACGCACTCCACCTGCTTCTTGTACCAGTCAGAGAGGGGGACTAGGCTCCCAGGTCAAACGAAGGAGCGCATCCAATGACCGTGGGGTGGATGCCGGTGGTCAGAGCACTGCAGTGACAGCTCCATTACGCAGTGCCTCCCAGGAGAGGCTAGGAAGTGGAGCAGAAAGGACGATACCAACTAGGCACTGGCCACGCAGCGTGTCCCAAGATGCTCTGCCTTTTTCCACCCCAACAGGAGTCCCCAAACCTCGGGCGCAGTCTTGTGACTATCTGGGCCAGCAGCCTGTAGACCTGGGAGGGGTTGTTTCTGAAGACAAGGCAGGGTTGGACGACAGGGTGCTGCTGTGCCGGGGAGAGGAGGCTAGAGCTAGCAGGCAGGGAGCAGGCCTGAGAGCTTTACCTCATCAGAACAGGAGTCTCACTGGACCAGAGGAAGAAGGGCGAGGAAGTTTATTATCGAACTCACCTTTAGCTGCTCCTGTGTTTACTAAAGGTACAACAGAGTCTTCACTACCATCAAGTACACATGGTTTGTTAATGAGGCCCTCACGTCTGCCCGTCAAAAACGCCATCTTAGACCCCTCACCTGCCTTATCCCCCACTAAAACCACAGACCCTCTTAAAGACCAAAGAGCTAACATGGGAAACCACCTAGGCTACCCCTCACCGCCACACCTGCAGATCAGGGCCAGGGCTGACAGTCTGAAAATGGAGAGCAGGTCAGAGGCCGGATTGGCAGCCAGATCCTCCTCTTGCTCAGGTCCCTCCTCTAAACTGCCCACACAGAGACAGCTACAAAGCGTCGCCTCTTCCTCCAGTTCCCCCGCCACTAATGGAGCTGTGGCCCAAAAACCAAAGGTGAAAGAAACCTCTAGTTCCACCGGCGCACTTGTACGGACTAATGGCGGCATTGCAGAAGGTGTAGAAGGACCTGATGCAACTGTCGTCGTCCTAAGAAGGGACAAAAACTCTCACTCTCACGTTCGCCCTCCGTCCTACGTACTAGCTGTCAACGACAACCAGAGAGGAGTGACTCATAAATCGCCACCGTTGATAAAGGCAGGCTCTGCAGATGGAGCCATGTGTTGGATGTCTAATGAGAGCTGCAGAGAGATGCATCTAAGAAGGCTGGGAGACACACGACAAAAGTCTGGCTCCAGTAACCTGGATGACTCCCTGGATTCAATCCCCTTCATAGGTAAGACTGCGCTCCTCGTTCTTCTCGTTTCTATAGCATCAATAATACGGTAATCCTGTGCAAAACTACCAAATTCACACCTCCATTTGAAGTGTAAATATTGCTCTTATGCAAACGTTCTCACACAGGATCAGACCAAAATCTGTTTGTAGAATCAAGAATCCAAACGTTGGCATTAAAATCCTCAACTAGAATCTAATAGTGGTTGTTTACTTATTACTTGAACTGACACTTCCTGATGGAAATCAGGAAATACTGCATGTATTTTTCATGTGGGGAAAGCCCTTGCCTAACTGCTGGCGCCAAGACAAAAATAAATCTTGAAGCGTTAACAGAGATTGTTAAACAAAACACACACTTGTCACGGTCAAAAGGTGTGTATGGAAACTGACATTTAAGAAGTGATAGATGGTATTTCTATTTTGAAAACTTCATCATAGGACCTCAACTGCAGTTGCAAAGGAGATAATGTGTAAATACTTTATTTGCAGCTTGCATAGAAGCAGGTACATCATCTGTTGAGTTGACGTGGTGTAAAAACTGTTGTCATACGTTAAATATTTCCTCTTTCTGTGGAAAACGATCACACAAAAAAAAACCCCAACTCAGACAGCTTCAGTAGCTGATGCGTTTAATCACAAGAATGCATTGAAAATCAAGTGGAAGCTTGTCTATTGTTGCCCCACTTTGCCATGTACAAGGAAATCAGTTGTGACTGAATGACATCATATGTATCATCACACAAGAATGTAAAGCCTCTAATGTCATTACATGTTTACAATGTCATATTTTTATTTTAATAGATAGTTTCCATTACTTAAGTTCTACTTACATGTTGTGTAGGTGTTTAAATGCTAAAAGAAATGGTTTCCTGGCAGCATTTTGATGTCAGGTGTGTGATTATGTGACAACACTGGACTGCAGGCAAACATGACGTACGCAAATCATCTTTCACTGGGTACACACAAACTCACACTGCCCGAAACGTTTCATGTTTCCTCCCGTGCTGCACAGAGAGAGAGAAACCCAAGAACGTCGTCCTAATGGACTGTGACATAACGGAGAAATAAGAGCATTCCTGCAGCAATCTGCTTCAGTTAGATTTCATAGTACTGCTCCAAACAATAAGTGGAACAACTGCTGTGCATTAGCTGCCTGCCAAACATTGTGTGCTAGGAACAGAGCATAGCCAGTGCTGCTACGGTACATGCAACATGTCACGTCCCCTCTTGTTTGCGATGATTCTTTCTTTGCCGCGTCCTCCATCACAAGCTGCTTTCGTAGCACGGCTGAGTTGAACTGATCGCTGTATTCGCATGTTGTCGTGTTGATGCGTCTTCTGTCTGTTCACATTTCTGCCAGCTTCAGCGGCTGACAAGCTTGGACTCGACCTCGGTTCCTTAGTTGTGTCTTCAGTGGTGACTCATTATCATCGAGTGAGAGCAGATCATGCTGGAGGTTAATCATATCCTCCTCCATCATCACTTCTCGCCAGACAAACAAGCACTCACTTTTTAGTTCACTGGATTTAGATCGAGATTCGATTACGATCTCAGAGCTTTAAACTATTTTTGTCAGCGTCATGGGAAAACAGTAAAACTATCCGTTATTCTTTGTCAGTTAACTAAACCGCAGCCTGTAGTTAGCTTAGCTTAGCTTAGCTTAGCTTAGCTTAGCTTAGCATAAAGACTGCACTGACCTGGCTGTTTCCAGAGAACAAAATCCACCTACTGTACAAGCGTCTCCAAAGATAACAGGTTGAGTTTTGTTTAGTAGCGGATGGAGTCTCCCCCAACAACCTCATGAACAAGATGCCAAGACTCATTATCAAGATCAGCTCTTGTCTGGGGTTAATCACATCCTCTTACATCATCACTCGTCTCCTTACAAACAAGCATTTGCTTTTTAGAGGATTGCTCTAAGATCTAGATTAGATTAAGATCCCAAGTGTTTCTTAACACCAGCGATTTGTATTTTTTCAAAGGGTGAAGAGGCATCTTTAAAACAATCTGTCCTTTTTCACGGTCTTGATGTATGATGATTGATATTCTTGATTTTGTTGAAAATATGCGTCATTTGCCCCTTTCGCTGAGATTTTGATGAGGAAACTACTAAAATTCTCTGATAAAATGTTCAAGTGTAAGCTACGACCTGTAGGTAGCTTAGCTTAGCTTAGCTTAGCTTAGCTTAGCTTAGCTTAGCATAAAGAATGGACTGAACCAGGCTCTTTGTAAAGACCAAATTCCACCTACAAACACATCCAAAGATACTGTAGCTAACTAAAAAGTTAAATGTTGTTTATTTTGTAAAGTTTGTAAAGTCATAAAATCAATAACAACCAAATGGAAAAGTTGATAAGAAATCACTGAAAGAAATCCACATGGTCCACGGTTTTTAAAACGACATTATCTTCAGACAGATCCAGGATTGTTGTTTAACTCTGTTTCCAGTCGTTATGCTAAGCTAACCATCCCCGGGCCATTGCATTCCTGCAAAGATTGATTTAGCTGCACTCTTTGGTTTTAAGCTAAATCAATCTTTATGTCTAAACCTGACATCTCTTAGAAAATAAATTGTAACTGTGCGTGTCAAACCTCACTGGCTGCCACCGTCTTCCCAGAAACAGAATTAGAGGTATATAAACAAGTGATTAAATGAAATGGGCATCTGGCTGCCTTGGCAGAAATGAGGTTTGCAGTGTCATGGGAGATGTTTTTGAGGTTTGAGGGGAGAGAGACTTCACAGCCATCATCTGTAGCAAACCAACAAACACATCAGATGTTTCGTATTAAGTCGTGCCATTGAACGTAGAAGATGTGCACAAGTACTTTGGCACTTTTAGTACTTTTAGATCTTTTGTAGTTTTTAACAATTTGTTTCTGCACTTTTTTTTTTTTAATAACAGTTAAACAACAGTGACATTTTATAAGATGAATTTATATTATTTTCTCTGCCTGGCATCGCGAGACAAAGTAATTTTGCTTTTGCTCTTCACAAAGAGTTTGTTATGCCGTCCAGTCTCGCCTGGCGCTCTGCATCACCACACGTTCGCTGATATGATTCATCTATGGAAGTGTTTGTTCAGTGCCTCCTAGTTTGGTTTTAGGGCTTGCCATCTCGCTGATACTGCATATCAGACATTATGACCCAGTCTTGTCTGTGGTGATGTAACATTGGCCGACTGCACTGTATATGTGTGTTTAAGAGGCAAAGGTGTGTGCGTCACTGCTGGATGACCGCATCTCTGTCTGCATCGCTTTGCTTTCATCTCGTGCTTATTGCGCAATTATACTGCCTTGTGTTAAAACGTTTGAGGTGAATTTGATGCTTGCATTTACAGCATAATAGAAACCTGCTCCTCCTCTCATTTGATTGTAATTATTTTTTCAAGGCAGACATTTCCGGTCAGTACCCATAAAATTGGTTGTTAAGAATGGGAATCTACTATAAGTGTTTAAGTACGCTGTACAACAGAAGATTCATTCATTCATGCTCCAAGCAGGAAGTCAGCATCCCCACCCTAACCCTGACCTTGTAGACACGTAATAAGGAAGGCTATGATATGAAGGTCAAAGTATTATTTAACAGTGTTTAAAAGGTTTTTATGATGAAGATTATTCCTTTGACATCTACATACCTTATAAATAGCAATCTTATACTAAATAAACCTGTGTAAAACTTTCTTAGTGATGTTTTCTCAGCCTGGAGTACTCTTACTTTATCACCTGCTCACAGTAGCGGTGGAGGGGAGACAAATTAATTATAGTCATGTCAGGATCACTTTAGTCAAGGAACTTATTTGCATTTGCAGTGAATTATATTTGGTTGTAGGGATCGTTTCCTTGTCCTTGTATGTCCCTACATGGAAAGCCCAAGGCCAGGAGAGCATCAGCAAACTAAGCAGGTATCAGTGACACAGAAATTATATGGATTAAGACCAAAACCACATATGAGGAGGAGCTGGGGTGGACTTGGGTTACAAAGGAAACAGCAGCCAGATGCCTAAACTAATACTAAGCTCAGTTTCTCCCATTTTTGCTCTTATGAGTCAGATTAAAGCTGAAAGGAGATAGAAACATTTCCTTGGCTAACTTCCACATTTCTGACTTCAGATGAACCGTCCAGTCCCAGCACTGACCAGGACAGCACACCCATCCCTGCCTCCGCTGTGATATCTGGAACGCCCGTCATCGCCACCATCCCGCCCAGCCCCACCTCGCCGTCCCCTCTCATTCGACGCCAGCTGTCACACGACCAAGGTTTGATTTTGTTAAGGTTTTTTTTTTTTCCTCTTTCACGTCAAAGCCCCGGTCAAAGCTGATGAAATCTTAACAGTGCAGCTTTTTTTGGACAGTTTCAAATAATTGTTTGACCCTCTTTTAATAGATTCTCTCCGTCTCACAATTATTGAGTCAGATTCTGGTACGAAAACCGAGCGGTCCAAGTCGTATGATGAAGGGCTCGATAACTACCGGGATCAGAGCAGAGGGTGAGTTTTACTGGCATCATCTACACGAAGTACAAAATAATTAGGTCATGGCACACTGACATGTATCTCAATGACCTTTCCTACCTACAGTATATTTACATATATGAAAAATAGCAGATTGTAAGTCTCATAATGACTTTGGAGGTACAAACAGAACAAAAACAGGTTTATTTTACCACGGGCGATACAGACTTCTCACAGATTATGTTTCCTTGACAGTTCAAAGCCAATAAAATGGATTTTGGACTGTTAAATGGGCACATTTCTCATTCTTAATCCTCTCTCACTTGGACGCATCTCATCCCACATTCAGTTCTTTCTCTGTCGTGACGTTTTTTTTTTCCTCTTCCCTTTAGGAGGTCCTTGATTCCTGGTCTGAAAAAGGTGAGTGAATTGTTTCAACCAAACATGAACTCAGCTGCTCTCACCTGGCAGATGGCGGGTTTATCTGCACTTCCTGCTACACGGTCTATCAGCTCTTTAGCTCACACCCCGAAGATAAAAGTTCTGTCCTGTGTGATTTGAATATACTATGTAAATGGCACAGCTGTAAAAGCAAGACGCGTCAGGCTTTTTTGGCAAATAATTGATTGAAAACGTGGAGGAGTTTAAATTTTTCTGCTCAACTTTTGTCTGAGAGCAATGGTCCACAAAGCTCCTCTGTTTTTAAAGTTTTCTTCCGGTTTATTTTCTGTTCCTCCTCAGGCCGTGGACAGGTCCTCAGAAGATTCAGGGTCCAGGAGAGATTCTTCGTCGGACATCTTCTGCGACGCCACCAAGGAGGGTTTGCTGCATTTCAAGCAGCTTCACACAGATAAGGGAAAGGTGTGCACTGTCGCTACATAAACTACAAGCACACACAAGTAAAATCATTACTTGACCTACTTTATGACTTGTTGTATAAACAGTGACGGGTCTGCCCTCAAGGCAATGATTGTGTGTTATGATTCCAACAATAGAGTCCTCAACGAAAAGACAGTTGCAGTTTTTTAAACTCCCCTCTTATTCCTGTCCGTGCAGCGCGGCGGAGGGGGTATGAGGCCGTGGAAACAGATGTACGCCGTGCTGAGGGGCCACTACCTCTGTCTGTATAAAGACAAAAAGGAGGGGCAGGCTCACGCCAACTGCCAGGCAGTGGACGAGCCCGTGCCGATCAGCATCAAGGCCTGTCTGATCGACATCTCCTACAGCGACACGAAGCGGAAGAACGTGCTGAGGCTGACCACGTCGGACTGTGAGTACCTGTTCCAGGCTGAGGACAGAGAGGACATGCTGGCCTGGATCAGAGTCATACAGGAGAACAGCAACCTGGAGGAGGTACAAATCATGAATATTGAGACAGTTGTACGTTATTAAAAATTAAGAGACAGTTCAAATAATAATATACACCTTTTCTATAGTGAGGCCCATTGTTTGTTTTTGCACAGACCTTGATATTTCTTTATATAAACTTCCTGTGCTACGTTATAATAGGTGTG
>JASGAT010396283.1:18391-33601 GCA_030220025.1 Chelon auratus
TTTATAGACAGCTGTGAATTTGAGAACAACCTCACAGGCATTCCAGATATTTTCCTGTTTTTAGTTAAACTCATTCAGATTTATGTCAGCGTTTATGTTTCAGTTACTTTATCCCCCATCTTCTGTGTTTTTAAAGTGCAGTAAAAAAAAAACAACAAAAAAAAACAACAAAAAAAACGCATGGGCGCTTAAAAACTGGGAGAAAAATTTACGACAGATTCGTCTTTGAAAATTGCATGAGACAGCCGTTTGCTGAAGAGTGAACGTCTCGCCTGTGTTGAGCAAGACATGGGTGCAACACCTCCCCCCCTCAACAAACACTGGAAATAAATAATCTTTATTAGATTCTCGTGTCTGTTTGGTCTCTGTGTATGGGAACATCTGGGAAGAATAATGCACCAAAATCAAAGCCATTTATGACAAGTTCTTCCCGTTTTTACTAATCAAGACACAAATGTTATATTTGCATCGCTTGGAAATATGTTTTGAATTAAATTAAACTGGGAAAACAAATTATTGACACCCTTTGGGCTCAAGTATTCCAGGAACACATTAAATCTTTTTCTGAGATGTTAATGTTTTTTTTTTTTGTATTTATCACAGGTCAATAAAGTAAATTGACTGGAACAACTTGTCAAAAAAAAAGTTGGATTTCAGTTTTAAACCACAAAACAAAACGAAAAAAGAAAAGAAAAGCAACCATCTTCAATAATTAAGTGAGATTTTATTCTGTAACAGTCACTATCGTGTGCTTAAATGTATCAATTTCGCATTTTAAAAACTATTTTTAGAAGGTTTTCCTGTCACCATGTGAGGTTATAGTTGGTAGTAACCATATACACAGATTGCAGATTATTTCTAAGTGTTTACTGAGTTAACATAAAGATTATTTTACTTATTTGATTGTATGTGGTCAAGATAGAATGAATAATTTATTATGAATCATTTTATTTGCTTTGGCGCCGCCCCGTGGTTGATTGAAGAATTGCATCGCGGTGGAACGCAAGGGGAAATTATGTCATAATTTATGACTCATAATTTACTTTCAAATTTACATTTTTGTAAATTCAGAAGTTGTTATAAACACATACCTTTGTGACGTAAACGCATGTAATTCACAAAAGGGAAAAAAAATTGTTAGACCTTACCACGAACACTTCAGAACTTGCTTAAGAATCATACGATTTTTAAGATTTTAACGGTATAAAGGTAATACACCGATAGTTATTAATAAAATGAATAATTCTTAGCATTTATAAACTGGTAATAATTAATTCGGTTTACATTATGGACGCAACTCTCCAACATATACATAGATTTAGGCCGAAAAACACGAAGTTCAAGTTGCAACCCAGAATGCAACTTGGTGGAACCATGGCAACCTGATGGCGACAGAACACTTCCTGTTTCTATACAACTGACAATGTAATATAGCATATAACAATATAACTAGTAATTAATAATAGCCCTTTTATGAGTGATGTAAAAATTATATAAGTAATATTTTTTATTTTATATACATCTACAGTAGGAATGTGTAATTTTAAAAAAGTCGAGCTGATCATGTTAATTATTTTAAATAAAATAAAGTAATTAAACTTTTAAAATAAATCCAAATTAAACTCCAAAATAATGAATGCACTTGAGGAACTGGGAGCAGTGTGGACATAGTGGGATCTGAATGAATGAAAATAATGACTGCATTTTCACTATACGCGAGAATTTGCGCATGATGGCAATTAGTTAACGAGCTGCCTCGTGCCGTCCGAGTGACGTAACGTGAACGCGAGCCAGTGTTTGTCTGGAGAGCTCGAGACGCCCAGACAGTTTGTATGAGCCTCGGACCTGCAAAGACACCTTCACACCGCTCAGGTAAGAAAGATTTAATCACGGAAATTAAAATGCACTTTGAACGATAGTGATTAATATGCTCTAAACTAGTTTCATTTCCTGCAGTGTATCAGAACTGTTTTACCTTTAAGTTTAATACTCATTGTTTTAAGTACGATGAGTATGAGTATTTTCTCATTTTGTTTTTATTTCACAGACCTTTCTCTGATCTTTGCCTAAAATCCATTTACAAACTATTAAATATAACATTTGTATTATTGTTATATGGTGCTGTTAATAAGAGGCAAGAGTGTCCTGCGTGCAGCTGATATGTGAAACCAGAAGAACAGGTGTGGCAGCATGTGATGTTGTGTAAAGAGACAAAAGAAAAAAATCACAACCTGAGCAGAGATGGAGAGACTTTCTCTGTTATCTTATTTCACTAAATCTTAAACTCCAAGTCAACCATTATACAACTGTACTGTGAACAATAAAAGCTGAAATGCAAACAATTTCAAGTATGCAAACGTTCTATAGAGCTTTGTGTGCATTTACCTGTAGGTAAAGAAGGGCGTCAACATTGCGTGCTAACAAACACTCTGCATTCACGTGTGTTAACACAGCTACACAACAACACACAGTATTATTATTAACAGTAATTTGCCATGATACGTTTTTTTTTATATATATTTAAATACATTTGAATCATTTATTCAACTGTTTACTTCTCTATTTAAAGCTGAAATTATATTTTATGAATTTCTGACACAAGTAAGAGTTTAACTTTGCGACATTTGGTTGGCTGATGATAAAAACCTGGTGCCTACATTACCCACAACACAACCCAAACGTTGACCCTGAGCAGCTGACTGTGAGTGGAGGTCAGGAGCAGCTACAGATGTCTGTCTGATGTTACTCCCTTAATAAAAACCTAACACCTACATTACCCAGAATTCAACCCAAATGCTGACTTTTAGCCGCTAGTGTAGCCTGGAGTAGGGATCAGAAGCAGCTACAGACGTCGCTTGTATTATATTCACCTTTGACCTCTGAGCTCATCTCTTGTCTCCTAAAGGAAACATGTCTGCCGTCTACCTTCTCCTCTTGCTGCTCCCTCTCATCTCAGCTCAGACCTATCACTGGGGTCCCTGTCCTATTCCGAAGGTGCAGCCCAGCTTCAAACTCGAGCAGGTAACATAATATAAAATATATAACAATATAAGATGCACACACAGCACACGGTGAGCTTCGGCGCACTGACTGGCATGTCTGTCTGTGTTCACAGTACCTGGGTAGGTGGTATGAGATTGAAAAGCTCCCTGCTTCCTTCGAGAGAGGAAAGTGCATCGAGGCGAACTACTCCATCAGGAAAGATGGAACCATCCGAGTGCTGAACTCTCAGTTCTAGTGAGTACTGATCGATTTTTGACTTCACTTGCTGTTAAGTGTCATACTGCTTTCAACTCTAAAGCAGGTCGTGTAGCTTTTCACTACAGCTTCAGTTTTTCTTAGAATAGAGATACCACTATCTTATCTGCATGGTAGATATGAACCCGGATGCAGCGACCCATTAGCTTGGCTTAGCACAAACACTGGAAACAAAGGGAAACCGCTAGCCAAAGGAAAAAGCAATTTGAATATCGGCAGCAAGTTATAGTTAGAGTGATGGAAGATGTACTCACATGTTTTACAGCGATAATTCAGAAGTAATGGTAAAAATATCTGTTGAAAGCTGGACTAAACATAAATGAAGGGCAGTTACATGTAAGCCCTTGCTATATGAGTTCACACAATGCTAATGACGCTAATCAGCTGCAAGAAAACGTCTCTGTATTTTGGAGTATACCAGAGTTTTAATTCTGGTTTCTTTTCCCGCGGTACACGAGTAGCGATGCGTTTTATGTCAGCAAGCTCAAGAGGAAACAAGACGTAGCACCAGAGTAGCCTACAGCATCTAGGAGTCCGGTGAGGAAATGAGAATTATGAATGTAACAAGAGTTCTGTGAAGTCACCATCTTTGGGTTTTGTCTACTGACTTTATAGAAGTGATCCCAATTCATTCTCTTTGTGTGTCTCAGTAAAGACAAGGTGAGGGTAGCAGAAGGGACAGCTGTGGTTCAGGACCCACGAGAGCCAGCACAACTTGGAGTCAGCTTCTCATATTGTAAGTACTCTTTGTTTTGTTTTTTATTTCCATAAGGAGTCAAGAGTTTAACGCCTACCATTGTATCATCAAAATGATTATGTAATCCAACCACAATCCAGAAAAGTCACATTCCGCTTCACATCCAGCAGACTTTCCCGTCTCTGCTGAGCTCATCTGAACTCATTCAATGTGCACATACCTTTAGAGTGACAGTAATGTGAGCACAGTAGCTTCAGTTCATCTGTAATTGTCGTGGACAATGAGCCTGTCTGTCAGCGAGAGCCTTGCATCAGTGTTTATTCTCGTCCTGCTGCTGGATCTCAGTAGATGTTTCTGTCCTAAGCAGTTACATCACTTGGGGCGTCTGACCAGGTTCATGTCTCATGGGTCACGTCAGACATCTTGGGTTGATGTTTTGTTTTTTGAAATGGATGGGGCTGACAGTCGGGACTGAAATATGTCAACAACTGTTGGAGGAATTGTCATGAAGTTTGGTAGATGCTCCCAGGAGGTTGAATCATGAAGAGTTTGGGAGGCACTTAATTATTTTGTCCAGCGCCATCATGAGATAAAAATGTAAGTGTTCAACACTTAATGGTAAATGGCTGGTATTTATTTTATTTTATCTACCCTCACATTCTGGGTTCAGTGTCTTGCCAATACTTAAGCATGTGACCGGGGATCGAACTGTTAATCATCTGTCCATATAGTTTAGTTGATGTCCAGCTAGCCTCCATAACTGCTTGTGAGCCTGCTAGCATGCTTTGACTTTAGCATTTAGCTTAAAGCACTGTGGTACAAATTCACACAGCCACTGTCTTGACCGTAGGCTCTTAGATCATCAGTCTCTATGCAGATGATACTTGAATTTATTTATCTAAGAATTTTGTTTAATTTGATGCTGCGATTTCAAGTGTTGCTTGGTTTTGGTAACTAAAGAGCAAATATGCACAGAAACTATATTATTATTATATATTATATTATGCCTTTTTCCATTTTGCACGTGTCCATTAGTTAGGATTTGACATGCATTTTTTTTTAATATATAAATCCATAGAAATGTTGATTTAGAAAATGTAACGATCCTTTTCTCTGCTCCTAGTCACTCCTTACAGTCCATACTGGGTCCTGACCACTGACTACACCAGCGTGGCCGTCGTGTACTCCTGCACGGACATCCTCCGCATCTTCCACATCGACTACGCCTGGATCCTCGGACGCTCACGCTTCCTGCCTGCAGAGACGGTGAATTACGCCAAAGAGGTGCTGATCAACGAAGGGATTGACCTCTTCAGGATGAAGGCCACAGATCAGACGGGCTGCAAGGATGACTAGGGACTGGAGGAGACTTTCTCTCTGCCTCTGCCGACTGAAGTCTTTATATATCACCTACTCATTAGATCCAGTATAGTTTAATCTGTATCACAATACTGCTGCGTAATATTTTATATTTTAATAGACCATAAAGAATTATTCTAGTGTCTCTTTTGTAATACACTTTCCACTGAAAGGAATGTTAACAAATGCACTTGACCGCAGTTTGTTGTAAACAATATTGTAATTATTGCAACTTAACCACTTTGATTTCCATTATAAAGATATAAAAACGTTCATATTTAAATTATGTTTCAGCTGCTCAGTACATCTTCCATTAAAGCTGGTCTGAATATATTTTGATTTTGTCTTGTATTGGACAGTATTTAAAGAAACAAGTTATAAAGAAGCTTGATGTCTTATCAGATTCAGGAGCTTTTAAATTACCACTCAAACTGAAGATTCACAGGACAAATACCTCAAGAATTGATCACAAACATATTAAATCAATGGTTCAATCCTGAATTTGTCAACATAGAAATGTTTAAAGGATTAGATCTGTTCTTTTCAACAAAAAGTGTTGTTCACCACTTCATAACCAGTCTGTTATAAGACTACCAGATTAGTCATTGCTCTCTGGCATTAATTTATAAACACATCCAAAAATCTGTATTCCACTGATGCTGCTTTCTTCAAACTGGCTGCCTGCTCGCCTTCCGAATCGATTTCAGGTTATTATTGATTGGAGGTCTCACTCCAAGTTGATTATCGGATCTTTTGGTGCCCTCTGTCCCGTCCAGCTGCCTCTGAAGTGTTGTTGTTCCAAGGTCCAGATTGACAGACGAAGATCATTCAGACCGTTTGCTTCGAGCAATGTTGGGACAGCATTTCACACCAGCTGGAGATATCAAGGAGGACTGGGTAAATCCGGTATAGTGTAATCTGGGCGAGGCTTGGTCTGTGCGTGTGTTTGTGTTGGAGGTCGGCTGGCTCTTCCTCGGCTGAGCCCCTCACACCGCAGGCGACCATCCGATGAGCAGCAGCGTCTCTCTGCACGGCTTCACAAACATTGTACAGGTAAACATCTGCAGAATTAGATTTCGTTCTCTGGAAAATATGAACAGTTTGATGATTTATTAGTTATTATTTAATGGCAGATTTGTATTTTTTTCTTTAAAGACTAGAAAACGAAATCGTGATGGTGTTTTTGTTGATTTAAGACGTCAAGATGAAGCCACTGGTGTTGCTCAGTTTTCTTCTCTGCCTCTTTGCCTGTCATCTCAGTGGTGAGTTTTTTAATCTCTGAATAATAATAATAATAATAATAATAATAATAATAATAAGCTGTATTCTGGTTGCTGTATTTATAGTATATCTTTGCAGTGAAATTGTTATAGGGATAAAATTTTGTGACAAAGTCAGATACAGGAGCAAAATGCTTTTCAAAATAGTTGTGAATCACATGATGTGCATCTACGTAGAGCATTTTGTTTTGCGTACAAAGACGACTCTGTCCGACTTACCATGATGAATTCCTTCTGGTTCTAACCATTTTTATATGTGTGTGTGTGCAAACTGTCAGCAATAATATTTGAGGAGGGAGCAGATATCCCAGCTTCCCTCTGGGAGGAAGCCCGTTTTTCAGTTTTCCAGACCTGAATCCCGTCTTTGTGCACGGGAAACTGTGGAATGTTTGGGAATGTTAACTTCTTTTTCCTCTCTCTCCCCCACCCCCATCTCTCCACCTCACAGAGGCCAGAGTCATCCCAGAAGGAGGTACTGTTTATTATGAATAAATCTTTTCTTGGACACCTTCATACTTTGCAACGAACACATGCTTCACATATTCTGTACATGAGTTATGGCCAAAAATTGAAAATTGAAACAAAACTTTTCCATAATATCTCAGAAATCTGCTGTAGCAAACACTGTAAATCACAAGAAATGTAACATCTAATAATTGTCAATAACCTGTAGCTCATATGCAAATGAATCAGTGGCACCTGCTTTTTTGTTTAAAGCCAAACAAGTAGTAAACAACCTACTGTAGATGTCAGTCCTACATTTGAATTCAAACATGGTCCTTCAACAAACTTGAAACTTGGATACTAATATTACCCCAGACCTGTCCAGGGTGTACCCCGCCCTTCGCTCCAGGCTCTAGGCTTCTCACCAACATTATCTACAGGTTGACGCCCTGTCCCTGTTGACTGTAACGACATTCAGGGCCTCTTGTTCTCCGTTCCACAACAGCGGTGAACGGTGAAGTCTTATCTAACCACCAGGAAAAGATTTTTACTGTAAACTTTAGACCAAACACTAGGGTAAATTGCAAAACAAGTGTTGAAATCTGAGCTGATTTATCCTTAAAGCTGTTTCATATCCTGCCGCGTGTCTCTTAGCGCCTTATGAAGAACCACCAGCTGTTCCCTACTGGCCCTACTCCACCTCTGACTTCTGGAACTACATCGAATACTTCAGGTCCATCGGCGCCTACAACCACATCAACGAGATGGCCCGGGCCTTCTACGCCCACCAGCACCTCGGAGACACTCTGGGATACGAGACCAACGCAGGGCATGAACACTGAGAGGGGACGGAAGGAACCAGAAGATGGAGGAATAAAGGGAAAGATTAGGAGCAAACAAGGAAATTATTAAAAAATAACAAAATGAAAGAAAGGGAGAGCATACAATTTGTTTTGTTATTCTTTTCCCAAATATGTCACTGTTTTTAGCATAGCCACACATGTAGAGTGGAAATAGAATAAAAAGACCTGTTGTAGGATTGTTTACTATACTCATGTAGAGTGCCACAAATAAATAAAACATTTTACAAAAGTGTCTTAAACAATTTGTCTTCTTCTTCTCATTATTATTATTATTCAAAGTTAATACATTTCCTTAATGTACAGCCATTAAATGTCCCGAAATATTTATATATTTTATTTGTTTAATGTTAGCAGATGACATTACAGTGTTTGCAAGTTATAGAAATGAGTTACCTTACAATAGAAATCCACACGATAAAAATAATGACATCTACTAATATCATTTTAGTGCCCTTGTTCGTCTGTGCAGTGTCGTGTCACTACAGCTGGAGAGCGGAACCAAAGGCGAAGAGCTGGTAGCGCAGACCGGGCAGAAATTAGAGTTGCACACAGGTGTTTTGTTTACGATTGCCCAGCTGCTAGCCGCAAACTCGAAGCTTCAATATTGTTCAAGCTGACCTCCTGGGAATTGTTACTGAAGCGAAATGAAGCCAGCTGTAGACGAGATGTTTCCTGAAGGAGCGGGTCCTTACGTTGATCTGGACGAGGTTAGTTGGAGCGAAAACAACACGGACCTGCGAACATGCTAATGCTAGCTAGCTAGGCTAAATGCTACCTTAGCGTTTAACTCGTCTCTAACCTCCAGCTGACAACTTTACTGTAAAACAAGAGTTAATCATTGATCAGTGTTAGGATTTAGTGATATCGACCACGTACACATTTTAATATAATTTACATACAAAAAAAAAAACAAAAAACAAACGACGTACAGAGGTCATTAAGTTAAATGGTTAGTTCTGTCATTTTTACACTGATAACAAAACATAAATAAAACTGCTACCACAAATCACCATACGTGCTAACAATATCTTTCTTTATGATGTTTTTAGCAGTGATATGGTGAGATTTAAAGCTCAGATACACATATTTTACGCTTATCTGGTATAACACGATGAGCAATGTTTTGTACAGCTGCAACGTTTAATAAATCGGACACTGATGCTACAGGGCACTTGTGTACTCGGCTGAAAAACTATTTCACAGGAGGTGCATCTCCACAAAACATTGTGGGTCATTTTCCACCTGCAAACTGCCTTTCCTTCCAGTCAGTGATGTTGACTCCTGAATGGGCTGCATGAAAAATAACTGCCAGTTTCATATTTAATCTATTACTCTATGTCCAAAGTGTGTGTTGTTCTTGTGTAATCTACTGCATAAGCACTGTTCGCGTACAGTATGATCATGTTAAATGACTGCTTGTACTGTTGCGTGTTAACAGGCAGGAGGCAGCAGCGGCCTGCTGATGGACCTGGCAGCCAATGAAAAAGCAGTGCACTCAGATTTCTTTAACGGTAAGACACAGTTTCTTGCACGTTTGCCTGGATGATTCAGTTTGCACACTGTAGTAGTGAGCGAGAGCGTGTGTTTTGTGTGCTTAAGGAAGCTATTCTTTTATTATATACGTCTACAGAGCTGCGTGCACTGAGGAGGAATCTTGCAGAGTTTAGCAGAAATTCAACAAAAACTCCTCTTTTGTCTTAAGAAATGTCTTCTTGTAAGGACACACAGATTTAAAATGTGTATATGTGCAAGTTACCTTAGTGGGCAGAGGTTAACATGCCTACCGTTGATTTCTAGTTGGCAAATCTGATAAGTAAAGAAAAAGTAAAGCGAACGAATGTGTAACTTAAAGTGCAACACGTGTAGAAAGTAAGAAAATATCTGAGGCAGCAGTGTCAGACGAGTAGGAGCGTTTCTGAATGAATTAAACCTGACACGTTCTCATAGCGTTGCAGTGATATGGAAGGCTGAAGGCGAGAAGCCAGATTACTGCCACACTGCAGTGGGAACTGGAGTTTTAAGCTCATTATCCAGCTTCTTCCTGTAGCAGCGTTGTCTTCCCACATTAACCCTCGAAAATCCCGTTGTTCCCTTTAAACGCAACGGTTTATGTGCGAGCGCGCGTAAACACGGACGCACAAAAACACCGAGCTAATCTGTTTTCCGTCTTGCAGCGCTGGCTGCCGGCAGGAGAGTTTTGGCTCAGGAGCACATGACCTAGAAAAAAAAAAAAAAAAAAAAAGAGCTGATTGTTAAAAAGACGGGGGGACAGAAATGAGGGGAGGAGGATGGTAAAGTGGGTTTATAGCTGCTGTCAGACTGAAACTCTGCGGGACATCTCGCCAGTCAGCTGCTTTAAAACACACGCACTCCTTTACATCACTCGGGTTAACACGGTTCCCTCCAGCTGAAAACGTATGCACGCTAAGTATAGTAATGGCTAGCCTCCTTCAGAAATAGATGGTTATGATGACATACAGTATGTCATTAAACGATAAAACTACAGTAATGGCCTTAAACAAGGGAGTGAATAGCATTAAACTGGATCCAAATCCTTTTAAATCCCTTTTAGTTTTTTCGGCTGATCTGATCTGCTGTTGGTGACATGTTGTTTTAACCAGTGACATCTGGCTATAAAGTCTACAGATATGTTTCTAATGCTCTTAGCTTCGTTAGCACCCGAGCTTACAAAAATCGGGATATCGTGCAAATCTTGAACCGGATCCAAAATGCAACATCTGCAGGAATCAGATCCTACCTTAAACACTTTTTAAAAGGTTGACATTTTCAAATATCGACGTATTCTTCTAATCAGAATGAGGCCGTTTAACTTCATAAGGGTTTGTGTCAGAGGATCTACCGGATCTGAACAAGGTCTCCGACCTAACATCCGTTCTGAGTGATTTGATTGCAAGTGACCAGCTTTAAGTGCAAGTGTGAAAAAACACCCAAGACACGTTTACTAGTGTGAATACACAAAGCGTCCTGGACACATAGTGCAACAAAGACAAACTTAGTTTATGTGGAGGAAATCAGTTGAGTGCGAGACAAAACGCAGAATTAAAAATGATCACCGAGAAGCATCAGAAGCGATCGGTTTTAGTAATGAGAGCCTTTAAAAATATGTTACCCTTGTAGCTGTTAAATCTAAACAGGCATTAACAAAATCAATTATTGAATCAGTATGCTGTGTGTAATTCTGTCAAAAAAAAACAAAACATGAGCATTTGGCTAATTAGAAATGTTATCGTGGTAGGGAAGTAGCAATGTGGATTTAAGTTGCGCATTTCCTGCTGCATACAGCACAGCGGAGAGATTACTGAGTGTATGGATGTTTTTCAGGGTCGGAGTTATAATGTAAGCTTTGTGCAGGTCTCTAAAATAACCCATGTCTAGAAGGAGATATAAACAATAACTCTGTGTGTGTGCTTTCATTGAGTGAAAGAGACTTTACAGCTTGTTCCACAATAGGTAGCGTGTCCCCACGTCAGGACGCAGACACCACAACCAGCGCTGTTTATTGCTCTTAAAGAGATCCATCCTTTAGAGTCAGCAGCTGTTATGTAACATTCTGCTGCGCCCCGAGTGATAGTGTTGATTTACATATAGTGCGCGAAACTAAAATTGAATCTCGGACGCATGTGGAGCCTCATTTTGATGCCTGTTGCGGCTACGGCCAGACGGAGGCGGTGGGATCACGCACAACCAGACTTTTACTTCAAAGAGACTTCCTGCTTTATGTCAGCTCTGCGGGCATGACGGCGTGAAGTCACCTCAATTGTGTGAAAGACATTTTTTTTTGTAAACACATAATAATATATGTTAAAGGGAGTCTCTTTTTACGTAGAAAGTAGCTATGAGTAGCTAAAGGACTGGCTGCGCCTCATTACTGCGAACACGGGAATGTCCTGTTCCTGGAAATCAGAGCCTGAAGCCTTGTGTGCTGAATCAGCCTTCCGACAGAGTTACATGAATACAGTCTTCACACAGAGCTACTAGACGGCCTATATAACCAAGTATTTCACAGGATTCAACAACAGTAATAAAGCCGGACAGCTTTAAAGGTCAGTGTGTCGTTGACATCAGCTACAAACTCTTCAAAACATTGCAACTGGTCAGCACAAATAAAATCACTTCTTGCCCCCGTTGCTCCTCAACGTCAAGTGAATTTTAAATGTCTGGTGACTGTTCATCCAGGTGTTTTAGAAGATTTTCCCCCGCAATGTTTGTTTTTTTTCTAAAATTATTCGCGAGGTGAAAGCACCCGTCTTATCCCGTGGTGTTTGTAGTGACTCACGTCCACTGGCCAGCACAAAGCAAAGCTAAAACACCGTTTATGGCCCCCAAATATCCTGTTAAAGAGACCAGCTCCACAACATCTGGTGTGACTGTAACCAGATGTGGACTGGAAATGACTTGTTTGCTTCTTTAGTAAACATTAATCTGCCCCAGTGAGTTAGATCTGCCTATGCTGTGGTAGTGAATCTAAAAATTAAAAGACTTATTCTGTTTGGTCTGGATTATTTTAAATGTTGAAAGGACGTGTCGGGTGTCAAGGTCCATTTTAAAAACTCCCAGGGCAAGGAGGGCCTCGTAAAGTCTTCTAATAAACTCATCTGTAGTCATGTTTTCAACCGGAGAGACTGGAGGAAATGCGAAGTGGCCACTTTGTCTCCTTTTCAAGCAACTACAGAGTATTTTAATGATTGTTTGTCCCATAAATTATCTGCCTTTCAGAACTGACAAATTAGTAACTCTGTCCAAACATGACCCCAGAGAAAAGAAATATTCGTTTACTGCATGTGAAGCTTGAACCAATGATCATTTATTTTATCTAATTTATATCTTTTTGTCATAGTGGGATCAATGTCATTGTCTTTTTGAGAATGATAAACGCTAACATAACAGATAAACGTTGGATTTAGCCACATTTTAAGTTCAAAATACCAAATGATGCATTTTCTATCCAACTTTAAAATTCTTATTTTTTTTTTTTTTTAAATTTGATGTTTTTAAGTGAAGAAATCCTCCATGATGCCTGACGCAGTGTCTTAAGTGTTTATGTGTCCGAACGAGAGTCAGAAGTTAAGTAAGATGAAGCTTGAACCAATCTTTCGCCATTTTTTAGCGTTTTATCTTGGTTAAATGTTAAAAAGACCAGATGTGTTTGGGCCTTTGGTACCTTCTAATATAAAATGAAATAATGTTTGAAAACTCTTTAAGGTGTAAGATTTATTTGGCTTATTTTTAAGTGACAAATCACCCATCACCACAACATCACAATGTCTTTAAGCTGAGACTCATATATTCAGTTCATTTACTGGTCAACAGATATTAAAATTAATACCATAAAAGCAAAAAAAAAAGATAGATATAGCTTCACATACGTGGATATATCCTAATGTTCAATTCATGTATCTTCTGTATCTTTTTTTTTTATCACAGTGAGAAAAACATCATTATCTTCTTAAGTAAGGATAAAAGACGTTGTGTGTGTTTGGACACTATTTAAGAACAAAACATGGATGAAAGTGCTCCCATGCCATCATGTGTCGTCTAAACCGAGCAGCTAGAGTCAAGAAAAGCTTTTATTTGTAGCATGTTTAGCTCGTGGTGTACGTTGAAACAGCTGCATTCACTTTAAATCTGTTCTTTTATCTCCAGACTTTGAGGATCTGTTCGATGACGACGACCTGCAGTGACGACAGCCTCTGAACGCCTGCACATAAAAGAAATGAATAAAACGTATTCTCGCTCCATGTTCTCCCCCTTATTTTTCCTCTGTACAGTCTTCTACCCATAAGTCACTCAGCCTAATGAAATAAAGACTTCTTTTTTTGTTTTTTTACAAAATAAAAGCTGTCCTGCTGAACCAGATGTCTGTGAATTCTGAGGATCCCTTACATTCCTGCTTTAGAGAAAATTATGAGTATGGTTTTGGCGTCGTCGTGTTTGAATCTGCTCCCCGGCTGGATTGCAGGTTTGAGGGCTCTGCGAAACACCTGTTGGCCAACGTAATTATATACGGGATACAGTGTTAACATGACCACTAAATGTTGAGTTGGGGCACGATGGGACAGGAAAGAAGCTGGAAAAAAATGTGGAAACGCTAAAAAAATAAATAAATAATAAAATAAAACATAGTAAAGGAAGCATTCAGGTGCTGACCAGAGCAGTAAAAAGTCGATGTGGAATAACGGAGCCAGATAGAAGCTGTCACGTGTCATAAATCGATAAAACGGAAATTTTACTTCAAGGTTCAACGTGTTTTACTGACTGTGAAATAAACTTGTGAAGTTTCGTAGAGAAAAGTCTGTTAAAATTAATCTGTTGTGACCGAGCTCAGGCCGCTCTGCATTCACTGACTGAAAGTGCACCAAAAAAATTAAAAAAAGAAGTTTTAGTTCACATTTACAGATGTTACGTTGCACAATACACCAAGAAAGATGCTTAGGAAAAAAGGAAATGTTACACAAATATTACAACATTAGCTGCAACCAACCTATGGGGATATTGCAACCCTGAAATTAATCCACATTGCCCTCATTGCACGCTTTAATTAAGTAAAACCACTTGACTATAACAAATTCCAGCAAATATAACATGCTGTGTTGCAGAATTTACCCAGAAAAGAGGCTCAGAAAAAGGAAAAGTGACAAAATCACAGCCATCATCATCATCATTCATTTTAATGGGAAGGTTTCACACCAGTTTTCAGCAGTGACAGTCCTAGTTTCCAGCCACTAAACTGTGAAAACCATTTATAGCGCACCGCTTTTTAAAGCAGGAAAGGCCTTCTTCAAAGTGTCGCCACAAAAACTAGAAGCACATTTTTTTGTTGTTTTAGTGTCATTACGTGCCTTTAAAACCTAAATCTTTCTCCGAGCTAAAGCTAAACACTGAATCTGTGGCGTTTGTTACACTTTTGTTCCCTGAATTTTGCTTTCAGGGCAAAGCGTCGTCCAGGTAAAAACTGAACCATGTCTGTGTCAAAATCTATTCCATATCTGTGTTTAATGTTTGATACTTTGGGACTATACTGTACATATTGGATTAACTCAAACATTGAACAAAATAACTTTATGCCAACAATCCCACGATGCAGTGTGTTAAATTTTACAGCTGCCAAAAGCACACCTCACAGCTGACAGTGATTAATACATTTCAATTTACTCCTTATCATGATATCATGTATCATTACTCCAGGTGATGGTTTAGACAGAAGTCTTTCCCCTGAGTTTGTCCTTAAGGATGCACTTTTCCCCAATTTTGTTTCTTGATCTATAAACTGCAAGTTTGATTGGCCACC
>JASGAT010396284.1:0-16933 GCA_030220025.1 Chelon auratus
GTCCTGTCCTGTCTTCTCCTGTCCTCTCCTGCCCTGTCTTGTTCCGTCCTGTCCTATCCCAACTGTCCTGTCCCATCCTGTTCTGCCCTGTCTTGTCTTGTTTTGTCCTGTCCCGTCCTGCCTTGTCTTATATTATCTTTTCCCCTTCTGTCCTGTCCCATCCCAGCTGTCTTGTCTTGTCCCATCCCGTCTTGTTTTACCTTACCTTAACACGTCTTGTCTTGTCTTGTCTCCCGTCCCATCTCGTTTCGTCTCATGAGGAAACAGCTGTATCGTATTAGTTGTTTTATGACGTCTGTTGTCACCTTGATCTTCTGTCTCTGTCAACATTTTTCCTGCTGGATAATTATTTTCTTTCTAATAACAAGTTTTGAGTGAAACTAATTAAACCATCACTGTTTTTCCTGATCTTTCTCAAATGTCACCGTTTACAGATTTTTATTTCCAGTGTTGATACATCATTTAGTTGTTTTAGTAATCCCTGTCTATTTCTTTCTGTTCCCTCCATCCCTCTCCTTCCTCCCACTCAGGACTGACACCTTGATGCTTTCAGCAGTATGATATTTATCTATAAATAACTCAGAGAGCTTTGCTGAAGTCTCCTGGGAGCTGAAACCATTGAAGGAGACTTTTCAAACAGTCTGGAAGAAGTTAAAGAATATTATACTTTTCCTTTTATATGAAATGAAAGACAAATCTAAAGATGGGATCTGTGAAGTAATGAAAATATTTTTTTTGATCTCGCTGAGGGAAGGTGGAAGGTGTTTCAGATGAATATTCCTCAGATGTCATATATCCATTCAGTATAAGGAGGATGTTTTGTTTCTATCAAACCGACTACCTCCCACAACTTACCACAAACGCTCATATTAAAAATGAAGGATGATGCATTTGAGGTCCCTTTGAAGCTACCATTTAGCAATTTAGAGAAACTCAAATAAAAAACCTTGAGAAGCTTCGGCTGAAAGGTTTTTCCCTTTTTTCCCTTCCCTAAACGGAAAGCTGCTTCTCAGGGTCGGTTTAATCATTATGTGTCGTTTTCAGAGGTAGATAGAGTTTAAATGTATTCCTGCTTTAATAATCCGTTTTGGCGGTGCGCTTTCATTATTAAGGTGCTGCATGTAAATACCTTCTGCTGAGAGAACTCTAACTCACTTTATAACATGATGCATCAAAGCTTGAGACAGTTTTCAACGGATTCTTCTTTAATTTCATACTTAATATCTGTACTACCTGCAATGAAACTGCATTTTCAGTAAAGTATATGTTGTATAAACGGTCCTAAGTCACTGATTGAACCTTTAATTTGCGCAGACAGGTACCAGCATGTGAATATGCAGAGATCTGTCTCGTAAGGGAACGGGTTTGGGTACCAGACACTTCCTGATTTCTGTTTGTACCCTGGGGGGTCGTGTTTTGAATTGTGTTCATCCTCTGTACCTGTGGTCCTCCCTGATTCTGAGACAACTGGTGTCCAAAATCTTCTGTGAGAGTTTTGTCGGCAGCAGATCAAGGAGAAGTGTTTCCACAGCTCTAAATTAAATGTATTCTCCGTGTCTCTCTGCCTCTCCACCAGGTGTTCTCCCAGTCACTGTGAACACGGCGGACGCTGCAGTCAGTCCTGGACCGGCTTCCACTGCAACTGCTCTGGCAGCGGCTACAGCGGAGCAACCTGCCACAGCTGTGAGTAACATGAGAGACAAACACAAGAACATGAGGGCGATGAGGTGGGACGGTTAAAACGCCAATGAGGAAGCTGTAACGAGGATCTCTTTGTCCTCCTTAAACTCAGAGGATGGGAAACATTTGACAAGATAAACGCAGATGAAACTCTCTTTGGTGATAGCATGACGGGGCTGCTAAAAAAAAATGAATAAGACAAGTTGACCAGCTCCGTTTGGAAGAGACAATGAAGGCAAAGTCTAGGATTAGTGTCCAAACTGTGCAGCTTTAATTTGATCTTTTCAGGAGCTTCTTGGAGATGTTTTGTTCAAGTAGCTTCTTCTGTTGTAAAAGTAGGTAGGGAGAAATATCTGTGGGTGTTACTCACCTGATATTTGCCTGTAACTGGAGGGAACATTGTCGTCGTTCTGGATGGATAGTGGCCCATTATCAGTCAGAGGACTCCAGTCTCAAGGTGTGAAACTTCTTGGGGACAGATGTTCAGACTGATTATATCTCAGTCATCCTCCCCAATTTGACATAGATGTCTTCCTTTACCCTGTCCTCTATGACATCTATCTTGACTGTGTAAAGTTCTCAGAGTTTACACATGTTCTGGTTCAGCATGATATGGTCGCTTGCACTCACACATGGGCTTGTATTGTACCAGTTTTTTTATTTACCATTTATTTGGCACATTTAAAATACGATAAAACAATAACAACAATAGCAATAATGAAAGTTGTCAGGCCGAGACTCAAAACAGGACTGCAGAGACGGATTCTCAAAAGATGCAGGTTTTATTAGCGTCAAAAAACTCTCAATGGTGAGAACAAGGTTAACAAAACAAACAACTCAAATTCACTCCCTCCTGGAGGCTGTCTTCACTCGACGGCGGTGAGAAACAAACCCAGAGTCAAGGTTCACAAACAAACAAATCACTCACATGGAGTGAAAAAGGAATCAATTAACGATCTCAAAGAACAGACTTAACTGTGGCTTGGAATTGATTACAGGCCGGGACGCACGACAGGACGAAACACTCTGGCACAAGACGAGGGAAGACACAGGCAGACCAGTGGAAACAATCAGGAATCAGGGAAGATAATCAGGCCAGTGATACATGAAGGCAGAGTTAGCTTTAAAAATAAAACAGGAAGTCACGAGACAACAGAAACAAGACACAAACTCACCGCTTGTGACGAAAGTGCATTAACAATAAGCAATTAAAAAACGAAAAGGCATGCCGGGGAAACCCCAAAAACCCTCAAAGGGCTTGAATAGGAGGGCTCCCCAAACTAACACTTAGACTTTAACTAAAGAAAAGCAATCAGGACATAAAACAATATAGAAAATTGTCTTTTGAACTTTGAATAAAAATTTTTTTTTAATTGAAAATAGCAAAAGACTGTAACCAGGATGGCCGAGTGGTTAAGGCGTTGGACTTAAGTTCCAATGGGCAAAAGCCCACGTGGGTTCGAACCCCACTCCTGGTAGAGAAAGCGTGATGGTGTACCTCATGTAACCTGTTTGGTTACACTACACATGTTTAGTTAATCTAAACCAGTGTTTTTTTTTTTTTAAATGTAAGCCTCCACCTCTAGGGTTTAAATTAAGATAAGATAGGATGAGACATTATTGAACCCTGTGGGGAAATTTAGGCAAATTTAGAGGCAGAGACGTGAATCAAAGACACAGTTTGAGGATGTTTTTCTTCCAAACATACCCCTTCTCCAAGTCACAACTCACTCAGACACTCAGACATGATAAACAAACATAATTTTAGATTCATTTGATCGTTTGACTGCTGTGTGTCTTCATCCATAAGCCTCCACTGCTGCCTTTAAATAGACCCGTCCCCTGGGAGCTCTTATTTAACACCTGCGCATCCTTTCCCTCTGATGCAGGAGGTCACAGTATTATATATATAAAAATAAATAAATAAATAAAAATCTGTTTGTGCTCGAGTGATATGATGGAGGTTAATGAGTGAGCGGCTGTGACTAAAACGGTGAATAAACAAACAAAGCCCGTGGAGCTTACAGGTGAGATTTACTGGTGGAGTGCCGGCCGCCTGGAGTCAAATCCTCCAGACTAAAAGAGGAGAGTTTTCCCACACAGTTCACCTCTGGTCTCATTTTTATTGCTGCTGTTTCTGTGAAAACCTTTTCTGAACCCACACTGAGGGAATGTGATGAATAAGAGGCCTCTGGCTGTGGAGCGGAGGAGAGATAAACAGGTGGAGGGAGTGTGGGAACTTTTATGATTTGACTGATAAAGTTTTATTTATCGAGTGCACTCTCCCGTCAGTCTTCACTGTCATCCCCATTTGGATTAAACTTTTAATTCATGGGACGCTGCTGCAGATTTATTCACTTGAGCATCGTCTTCGTCCCCTCACAGCGCTCTTGTCCGTCTCATTATTTTCCCTCCAGCTGTGTACGAGCCGTCCTGCGAGGCGTACAAACACAACGGAAACACGTCGGGACACTTTCATATCGACGTGGACGGCAGCGGGCCGATCAAACCGCAGCCGGTCTACTGCAACATGACAGGTGACACACTTTTACTCCCCCCATCCTCCTCCCGTCATCGCTCTGTGTTTTGTACGCTTAAAGTTTGGAGCCTGTCCCAGCTGTCGTTGGGCGAGAGGCAGGGTACACCCTGGACAGGTCTCCAGTCTATCACAGGGCTAACACAGAGAGACAGACAAACATTCACACTCACACCTACGGCCAATTTAGAATCACCAATGAACCTAACCAGCATGTTTCTGGATGGTGGGAGGAAGCTGGAGAACCTGGAGAGAACCCACGCAGACACAGGCAAGTCCTGCGATAGACTGGCAACCTGTCTAGGGTGCACCCCGTCCAATGGCAGCTGGGATAGGCTCCAACCCCCGTGACCCTCCAGAGGACAAAGGCTGGTATATATATGTATATTCATCTAAATCCATATCAACTGTGTCTATGATCTCTTCCCACCAGAGGAGACCACATGGATGGTGATCCAGCACAACAACACCGAGCTGACCAGAGTCCGACCGTCTCCTGGAATAAACCAGCACTCGGTCCACTTTGACTACTCGTCTGCAGACGAACAGCTGCTGGCGGCCATCGGCCAATCAGAGCACTGCGAACAGGAACTGTCCTACCACTGCAGGAAGTCCCGCCTCCTCAACAGTCTGGGTAAAGCACATAGAGTGTTATCTTTTTATAACTCTGGAGACTCTTAGTCTTAGGCTCTTTTAGGGTACCGCGGGACATAGACGCCGTAACCTGTGCACGTAGCCTACGCTGGTGCAAGCCATTTAGTCGCTCTGTAACAACGCCACCCAAACACTAGTCGGCGCTGTGTCTTTTTTGCCAGCCAGGTTCTTTTTTGTTTCTACTTCCTGCTTCACTTTCAACAATGACGACTGAAACTTTCAACGAAATTTCGCGAAGACAAGTCATACAAATGTTTGTATCTCTGAACGTCCTCAGTTAACCTTTCCTCCATGTGTTCCATCTTTGTTGATCCAAAACAATCAATTTGAAAATTGCAGGGAGATGAAGAAGTAGCCAGACATACTAAAGCGGAAACACGCTACTATCAAGCAGACCAATCACAGCTCTCGCGGACATTTCTGGGGTCTGCATATGGTCTGGGCTGTTGCCGTAGCCTCTGCGTCAACTTAACGCAGAAGTATTAGATCAAGATTTAAATGCATGTCATTGCTGAGCTGGTCTGATTCAAACCAGCTCACATGTGAAGTTCTTCTTCTTCTTCTGTAACTGGACGCCCATTAATCACTGGCTGGTTGCTCTGTATTGTTAATTCTTTGATTAACTTTGTTTTTGTAAATCTAAAGAACATCAAGGATGCTCAAGTTCTTCTCAAATTTAAGTTGAAACGACGTTTTTTTTTACTTGTATCAAAGTTTGATGGGTTTTTTTTTCATTCTGTGTTTGCAGCTTCACTTTAATACCTCAAAAGTACATCTCACTTTTCAAACGTCTCCTCTTAATCTTTTAATCTTATTGAATCTTATCTCGCGGCGGAGAATGCTCTAGCGTTTTAGTTCATCCCTTCTTTTTTTTTTTTTTCCTCCAGTGCGCCTCGAGTGCAGCCTCAAATAAGGAGAGACTGTAAACAAGAACTTAGCGTTGGCTTAAATAAAGTTAATGAAAGCTCGGTTAAGCACACTGCCTTCAGACGGGGCTCGGTCTCGACCAGAGGGAACACAATGACTCCCTGGATTTCCCTCTTCTTTCACAGATGACGAATCGATGGTTGAGGATTTGTTTAATTCCTGCTGCTTTTAGAATGAGCATCGAGTCTGTTCTCCTGCGATTGCATTGACTCAGACACAGAATCAGTTTGATCGGGAAGGTGCTTTGTCTTAGTGGCTGTGAAATCGGCAGCTTGAGGCCAAGCCGACCCTCGTTTAACGGCGCGTACCGAGCCGACGGTGCTAGTCGGGCCCCTGACGACGGCTTTTCAGCAGATCCGTCATGTTGATTTTGAAACGAAACGAGTTGGTGAACGAGATCCCTCTGATTGGCTGAATGTCTCCCCAAGTGTTGAAGCAGGTGAAGCTACCTTTTTTTGTGTGTGTATGTATGTGTGTGTGTGTGTTGCAGGTAATAAAATGATGGATGAAAACCGTGAGTGCGGTGGAGGAGGAAGAACGAGCAGAGAAATAGAAGTTCCATTTAGAAACCTCTCTGGTGCTCGCTGGGGGGAAAATAAAGAAGCGCCGACTCAGCAGAGGCTTTTCCAATCACCTTTTCTCCATCCTCTCCACCTTCACACTCTCAGAAGGGATTTTTATTTATTTATTTTTTTCAGTTTCTACCCCCGTCGTCCTCCAGGTGAAAACAATGTATTCAGCGTTAAAGTTAGGAACTGGCAAACATCCCCGCGCTTCAAAGGTTGCATTCATCTTGGGAGGCAGAGACACGGGGACTCTTTCCATGCAGCCTATTTTCTCGCAGCCTATTTCATTTAGGACACAATATGCATTAAAGAGAGTGCACCTTTGCTTTAGGCTTTGTGTCCCGGCATTCGTCTTGGTCAGTATTTTAAACTGCTGTAAGTCCCACTTCAACCAGGAACAGTTAGCTTTCTTTCGGTTTATTCCCTTTGAAAGTCTGGTGGTTTTATGTCATGACAGTTAGCAAAGTAAGCTTTTCATTGTCATTCTTCTGGTGAAGAAAGAGTGAAATACAGTTTAGCAGCTCTCTGGTTCAGTAGGAATAGCAGCAACGCACAAGAAAATCCATAATCTATACAAGTAAAAGCACACAATAACGCAGAGCCATGAATGTCATGTATTGTTCATGATGGACCAGAGTTTGTTCAAGGTCCTTTCATCTGCCACTGATGTCAGGGACTCCATATTTGTCCCTACCACAGAGCCCAGCTTCTGTATCAGCTTGTCCAACCATGAGGTGTCCTCCATCTTAGTGCTTCCTTCCCAGGACACCACAGCGTAGAAGAGGACTCTGGCAACGATAGTCTGGTAGAACATGTCCAGCAGCTTCTGGCAGATGTTAAACGACCTTCGCCTCCTGAGGAAATAGAGACAGCTCTGACCTTTTTTGTAAACTGAGTCTATGTTAGCCGACCAGTCCAGTTTGTGATCGAGATGTAGAGCCAGGTACTTATAGGTCTGAGCCACCTCTGCACATTCCCTACAGGCTGCATGTGTAGGCCTGGACCTCCAGAAATCCACGACCGCCTCCTTGGTTTTAGCTGTATTGATCTGAAGGTGGTTCGCTGAGCACCATGATACAAAGTTGTTCACCAGATTCTTGTCCTCCTGCTCTTGTCCATCCCTGATACACCTCACAATTGCAGAACTTCTGCATATGACATGACTCTGTGTTGCAATCGAAGCTTTTATTGGTTTTATTTGGTTCTTCCACTCCAGCAGGAAGAATATTTATGAATGAAACCGAATCCCACCAGTCAGGGAAACGTAAAAGTGTCAAATCTGCTAGTTTCTCTCTTTTTTTTTGACTTATTGATAAGTGACTTATTGATAAGTTTCCTATTCCTCAGAGGGCTCTCCGTTCACCTGGTGGCTCGGTGGTCCCGGTCCGGGTCGCGTCCAGAACTACTGGGGCGGAGCTCATCCGGGCAGCCAGCAGTGCGCATGCGGCCTGCAGGGAGACTGTGTGGATCTACAGCACTACTGCAACTGTGACGCCGACCGCATGGAGTGGTACTGACCTCTATGAACACATAGACACGTCTGGAGCTGTTTGTCCAAAACACTAACGTTTAGCTCTCCTTCTTCTTCTTCTCCAATTTCTTTTATCTCATTTGCTCCTTCTTCATCTGCTGCCTCCTGTTCCTTTCTCCTCCTCCTCCTCCTCCTCCTCCGCCTACTTCTTCCCTTTGTTCTCCTCCCTTCTCTCTCCTTCTTTATCTACCTTCTGATCTCTCTTCCTCATCTTCTCTTCTTCATCCTCTTCCTCTTTGTTCTTCCTCCTCCTCTTCTTCCTTTTCCTCCTGCAGGACTGAGGACTCGGGCCTTGTCACCCGTAAGGAGAACCTCCCCGTCAGGTCTCTGGTGCTGGGCGACATCCAGAGGCCGGAGTCGGAGGCCGCCTACAGGGTGGGGCCGCTCCGTTGTCATGGAGACAGTAAGTTGCTTGGTTACGGCCGATGGAGAGATGACAAGAAAATCCTCCTTTTTGTGAAAAAACATCACGTCGTCTCTTGCCTCTTTTGTCCAACTGATGTAAATAAAAACTGTTTTATAAATAAATCAAGCTGCAAACTCGTAATAATAATACGTTTTTATGACTAATACCCCGTGTTGATACAGAAATAAAGAATTTTGTGCTTTATATTTAATTCCAGCTGCCAATTACACGATGAATGCACTCCTCTGGGTGCAGCACCTCCTGATTTAGAAGCTAATTATCAACAGCAGAACCGTTGCTAATATCTCCCTTTAAGTTTTCGCGCTCTGATACTTGCTGCTCATTAAATCCATTACAAGGTAAATCAAAGTAGCTCGCTGCTTTTCCCCCTCGTTCAATTAACTGAAGTCACAGCCGGGCCCGGATCTACAGCGGTGGATAGATAAATATTTGGCATGATTAACCAAGCAAGCCCACGCAGCAGAGATCACGGGCTCGTGTAAGATCGCTAATTGAACTGGTCGGCTCACTTGTTTGTTTCTTTTTCCCATTTAAAGTTCTTTTTAATCGCGTGTCTTTCAGAGAACTTTTGGAATGCCGCGTTCTTCGACAAGGAGACGTCCTACCTCCACTTCCCCACCTTCCACGCGGAGCTCAGCGCCGACATCTCCTTCCTGTTTAAAACCACGGCCTCGTCAGGCGTGTTCCTGGAAAACCTGGGCATCAGAGACTTCATCCGGATTGAACTGAGCTGTGAGTACGCTGTCTCTGTGCTGGAGGGGGGAGATTTAACCTGGAAATTTTAATCTGTGTAAAAAAAATAAATAAATAAAAACAAACCCAGAGGTTACAGACTTAATCTGAAGCAAAACTATCCTGCAGGAAGAATATTGTTTATTTTAGATAAAAACCCTGCAGTCACTCCTGTCCCCACTGTGAACTGTGAATTTTAAAACTTTCTGCTCTACATACCAACTACCTGCATAAAGCCGACGTCTCAACATTGCAGCCATATGTGATTGCTGCAACAGCAACCCTCCATCCTTCTGGCACAGCTTTCCTCCAGATGTTGAGTGCAGGGAGCATTAGGTCAGTCACTGATGCAGAGCGATAAGACCTGGATCACAGTCGTCATCCCAGAGGTGTTGGATGGGTTTGCCTGCCCAGGATCGCCACGTTCTTCCATATCAAACTGGGAAAAAGCTTTCCAATTTAAGCCTGGTTTCTGATGGAGCAGGATCCGCTCAGATAGGAGCCAGTAGTGAGCACGAACTCCAACAAGTTTAAGTAATCTTTACCCTGAATAATGTTCTGAAGTTCTGGAGACTGGTAGAAATTCAGTTTGAAGGGTTTTATTCATCATGAAGACAAATACAAGGAGACAACTGAAGAAACTAAAGCACACTTTAATTTGAGCTATATTTACACTGATCAAGCATAACATTATGACCTAATATCCTAATATTGTATAGGTCTCCCTTGTGCCTGCAAAACAGTTGTGACCCATCAGAGAATGGACATGGGCCTTCTTAGGGTGTCCTATGGTGTCTGGCAACTGGATGTTGTTAATGGTGGGGCTTTTGAGGGGAGGGGCCTCTGTGGATCATCCCACAGATACTTGATCAGTTTGGGATCTAGTGATTTGGAGGCCAGTGGGGGGTGGGGGTGCCTGGTCTGGTCTAGGTGGGTGCTACATGTCTAAGTAACATCCACACCAGTGAATGCCAGGTCCAAAAGTTTACCAGCAGGACACTGAATTGTCACAAGATGGTCAATGTTATTCACTTCTCCTGGTCATAATGTTGTGGTTGATCGGTGTATATTTCTGTGGTAGTCTGATTAGGACGCACATTCTATCCTGTCTCTCTTTCCACAACACTTTCAACACAAGAGACATTTGTTAATAATACAGGAAGGCACCATCCCTAAACTATCACCATAAAGATAAAAACACATTCTTGTCCAGAATATTCGTACCATGAAGCCATAACCACACGCATTTCTCTGTGACATGAAATATTCTCGACTAAATAATCAATTTGAGCAAGAAACCGGCTGACATATTGTTTATTAAGATGCACCAATAATGAATTCTGAAAACATAATCCATCTCTTCAGAACCGCGTGCAGCAGGTGTGACGTTAATAAATTTGATCGACAGCAAACAGCCTCACATCTGTCACCACATTTGGATTCAAGCCAGCAGAAACACACAACGCCACCTTCGAACAATCCATTTATTGTCTGTAAGCACTTAACCAGCCGGGGGTCGCGGGTGGCTGGAGCCTACCCCTGCTGACAATGAATGAAAGGCGGGGTCCGCCCACCCTAAAATACTGTACATGAATCTGGACTGTCGCGAGAAACTAGTATGTGGATGTTGGATCGTCGTCACTCAGAGTATAATCTGTGAAGATATCACTCATTGAAATGTCGTAAATAAAATGCAGATGGTACATATTGGAAAAATTCTTTGCTTTCTGCAGATTTAAACCCTTTTAGAATAATATTTCATCACTGTGAAAGCTGTCTCTCTGCACGACTAAATATCAAATGAAGGCCTTCAAATAAAAAATAAGAAGACGGAGATTAAATAAAGATTCTGTGCTAGGTTTGAGTGTTTTGGATGTTTGGTATTGAAGCTAAACTAGGGCCTCTTCACAGTGTGACCACTATTTTTAGATTAGATTAAAATTTAAAGGTCCCAGTCGGCCCATGGATTCGGACCCGAAAGCCTTGTACAGCAGCTAAATGTCTAATAACTTTAGACAATGAAATTCAACATCAAACTATTGATGTGCAGCCTCCTCTCTGTTACCACAAATGAAGTTATTAATTGACTGCCATTGAGAGGATTTGGACCGTTCCTCTGCTAGCACTGTTGCATTTCAGGACAGTAGTATGGGTTTCATCTTGCCTTCTTGGAGTGTCCGTGTTGTTATCGTCACGTGATCAGCGACTACTCGACTTCCTGCTTAAAGTATCACGGCACAGCAGTAAAGTCAAGTAATCGGTACAACACCTAATATACATATGGACAGACAGATGGTGTTCTAGTGTACAGAATAATAATTGACGGCAGGATATGTGTGGTACAAAACTATGGTTAATAGAAACTATATTACAGCAGGATACATACAAACTATGATTAATTACTGTATGAGTGGCAGTGAAGTGTTAGTGGTGAAAGGCTAGTAGGAGGATCGAAGGTCTGGATAATTAACACTTGACATTTTTCTTGGTTTAACAGAAAATAAAATGTAGAAAAAAAGAAATAACAAATTGCTGGTTTGAGGCTCAAGGACGTTGACTATTCTTCTCTTTAACTTCAATGTTTTTACTTTTACAAACTGTGTGTATCAGGTAGAAAATGATTTTTTTGTTCCTTCATGGCTACAAAAACATCCTGGATGCTCCCATTCATTTCTATCTGTGTTCAAGGATGTTCTCTACTACATCTGTGTCTGTGACTATGATGCATTTAAATATGAGCCCCATATTTTTTGGCAGACATCGCGTGCTGTCCTTTAAACGTTTAGTAGTCGTCCGTTGTCACCTTTTAAAACAGTCCATTCAACAAGGTCAGTTTGAGCTTTGTTTTTGAACTGTTGTGCAGAATTTTGCAAAAAAAAAAAAAAAAAGTATTTTAAGGGACACACAATCTAATGTGGGGCCACTGCTTCACCATCAGCCTCCCTCCTCGGGGGAAATCACTGCAGTTGTTCAGCTCTGAGTGCCGCTGCTCCGCTGGCGGCTGCCTCGGATCGCTCTGTAACACCACAGCCGGGGCCCGAGAACCGTTTCTAAATGAAGTTACCGGTAGATTCTTGGGATATTGTTTCATCTTGTTCTCGCAGGGTAATACATCTTCTCCCAAAACATGAAGGATGAAAGTTTGTTTCAGAAATGCCACCTCATCCTTTTGTCGGCGCGAACATAACAGGAATGTCTCGGGCCGAGCGGACTGCCTTAACAGTGTAACACGAGCTGCGATGGTTCCCTTCACGGTGACAAAATAATCTGACCATCGCATCGCAAGAATATTAATTAACATGACATTTTTTTGTTGCATTAACAGAAAATAAAACAGTTTGGACTTCAAGGAAAGATTGGTTGCAGGTTGTGAGACCTCAAACACCGATTCTTTCTGTTTTACTCAATCAATGGTTTAGATTTGACAACAATAACGCTAGACGATCGCAAGCGTTCATAAAGGGGTCCATGCCGTGGCAAAGTCAGAGGCATAAGCGGGTCAGACACGGCATGAAAGGAGGCAAAGTGTTGACAAATGAATGAGAGTCATGCGGGTCGGAAGCAACGAAATGTGGTGGGCTTGTATGCAGTCTTCCACAGATGCCATTGCCTCAGTCTGCCACTAGAGGGAGTCATAGGCTAAATCAGGTGGGAAAAGATCTGACAGGAGGTCAAGGGTGACTAGGGGAAAGCTGGGTCTGCCAACTGAGTAGGAGATGGGACCCTAATGTTTACACGTCACCAGTAGCGNNNCCCCCCTATAGGCCGTATTGCATGAAACCTGGTGGGCTTGTAAGGAGTCATCCACAGATAATTGTGAAATTTGTGGTGGTTTGTGAAATATAAACGTGTAGTGGTTGTAGCGCCCCCTACAGGCCAAATTTCGCATGATTGTACGCAAGCATATTATAATGACAGTTGCTAAGTTTCATAACAATTGGGTGAATACTTCAAAAGTCATACCCCTTAAAGTCATATGAAATGTTTCCGTGTCACCTGTAGCGTCCCCTGTAGACGTAATGTCACGCAACTTGATGGGCGTCTACACAATATTTTACAGATTGTGAATGCCAAATTTCATGAAGTTAGCTATTGTAATTTTTGAGATATTTAAATGTTGCTTTTGTACCACCACTTAGAGACCAAAGGTCACAGAAATTGGGGTGCTTGACATCAGCTATACCACTGATTGTATATTGAACAAAACCTCCTCAATGTCCGCCAAGTGATTTTGCATTGGTAGCGATAGTCGCCATCTTGGCAGAGCGTGACTGCCACATTATTAAAGCAGAGCTGTGGAGCGTCATGAGTGGAGGAATCAGCTATGTGGATTGACTCGCAGTTGCAGTTTCCCTCAAGTGGCCATTTGAGGAACTGCATTTTTTTTTCTTAAAACCACATTAAACCCCGCCTTCCTGTCTCTGCTGTTTTCCTTTCAGCCTCCACTCAGGTGCTCTTCTCTTTTGACGTCGGCAACGGCCCGCTGGAGGTCCACGTGGACTCGAGCGTCCCGCTGAATGACAACCGGTGGCATCGGGTCCGAGCAGAGCGCAACGTCAAGGAGGCGACGCTGCGGCTGGATGAACTCCCCGTCGCCACGCGGGTGGCGCCAGCCGACGGGCACTTCCACCTGCAGCTCAACAGCCAGCTGTTCATAGGTGAGGACAGTTTCTTTGACAGGACCAGTGTTGGAGGCTTTTATGTCTGTTCCCTTCTATTTCTCTGGAAGGTGTTATTTTCTCTGTCTCAATATTTCCTCCCACTCTGCTGCATCTAATGCACGATTATTTTCTCAAAGAACATCTTCTTCTCCAGGGAGACAGAAGTTCAGTCCAGTGTTTCTGTCTATGCTCCTCTCGAGGTTTCCTTTGTCCCAGTGGTATTATTCTCTGCTTCCCATTTAAGTTCACATCACATGTCACTTTGTGAAACATAGTACTGTGCAGGGCTATTTCTGGTTCCTGACGACTTCGCTATTGAACACTTCCCCCTTCATGGCATCCTGTTTAGCCAGCTGTGACAGGGAGTGTAGATGGCAGGAATTTATTTCGAGGTGTTGCAGTTCACTTTACAGAAACGAAACAAAAAGAAATGCAGATGTCTTGAAGTAATCAGCGGCTGTTATTTGTTTGAGTGTCTTCCCGTCTGTGCCGGCCTTTAGTGTTTGTGGCACGTGTCTTCATTATTTCTGATTCACCAACAATTCAAGAAGCTACTCTGCCTTTTTTACATAACAATGGAGTCACATTCAGTCAGCTTCAGTACAATAGAGCACTGACAGCTGACATCTCCATTATGCGTTTGGCAAACATGAGGCTGTGTGCACATCGTGTCCCGCTTTCAGACCAGGTGAACGATAACATCTGGACAGAAGATTAAAGCCCCCAAATATTTATTGGTGTGTCTGGAAAATAATAGGACTATAACATTTGTATTAATACATTATAATAATAGAAAAGTTGAGATCTGAAATGCTGGATTTGTAGGTATTTACCATAGCCTGTATAAATATGGAAGAGTCTCCACTTCCTTGCATTGACCAAACTGATTTTCCCGGGGATATGGGCAGCGCCATCTTGCGAATTTGGAGCCAGAGTCTGATCAGTATGGTCCAAGAGTGGCGCCACATGGAGTTGCGATATCGTTGACCCGACCACACTTCCTCCAGACTCACTCATGTTTTCATTTAATTAATACTACACTCTGCTCTACCTCCACCAGCTACAAAGAAATGATGGATTATACACACAAAAAAATGATATTATATTAACTACCTAAATTATATTAACTACCTAAATTGACAGAAACTATCTTAGTGTATTTTAGTGTACACAAGGTTAGTTTGGCCCAAGTCCCGCCCACTAACATGGAGGAGATGGAGCTTATGACCTATACTGCAGCCAGCCACCAGGGGGAGCTCTACTTGCTTTGGCTTCACTTTAGAGGAGCTGTTCTGCCGTCCATCTTTACATGTCTATGGTATTTACATTGTTGTAAACAACCGCAGGGAAGCGTTGGCTCATTAATTAATGGTTACATGCATCATTTTGACTGTAAAGTGCTCTGAGTATCAATAGGTACAAAACTGGCCTCTAAATTCTCAAACTGATCAAGTATCTGTGGGATGATTCGCAGACGCCCCTCCCCTTAACCCATAGGAAATGCATTTCATTATCAGACACTACAGGACACCCTCGGAAGGCCCATGTCCATTCTCTGATGAGTTACAACTGTTTTGGAGGCACAAGGGAGACCTACACAATATTAGGAAGGGGGTCACAATGTTATGCCTGATCTGTGTTGTCACATTAGGTCGTAGAACATTTTAAAGCAGTTATTTTCTAAATTATTATTTCATTTTACTCATCAAATGATTTCCATTGTTAATGTGACATTTATCTGCAGAAATTCTAATAATACTTCTTGGTTGAACAAAATCTAAAGTTTCCAGATCAGCAGCAGGTAGATCAGAGACACTCATGCTCATCTGTTATCGGCTAAATCCGGTCGCCTGCTGTGTGAAAGGTGCTGAGTGTATTACACAGTGCCTCTTCCGCCTCTTCATCCACAGCCCTGCATCAATACAAGCCCCTCGTATACTGGATCCAAAGATGAAACCAAAAATACTCTAGAACAAAGTGCTAAACTGTTTTGCACCAAACGCCCCCACCTCCTGATCTCTATCGAGTGTAAAAGCGCTGAGGCGATGGTTTCTGACCGCCGAACAATGATCGTGTTCAATAAGCGGCCACGCAGCAGGGAGCAGTGATTACATATCGGGTGTGGTGTGATTTCTTGCAGCGCCGCTCTTTAAATAATCTGTAAACGAGTCTGTGCCCAAATGTTGTTCATTAGGCGGCAACGTAATTAACCAGCTTCATCAATACAGCGGCCCCTTTCTATTAGTTCAGTTCTACAAGTTTAAACTCTCCGCTGAGCCACCTCTGAGCCTTTCTGAAGATGTACAGGGAGGAAATGTTTGACCAGGGCTCAGATCTTCCTGTAAGTATCAGTGAACACGGCGTGGAGGGAATTTAACAAACGTTAAATTTGACGGCTGTAGCAGAAGCAGAGAAATCAAGGTGAGTATTGATCGTCTGAGTGTGTTTGGTCAATGGATGGCCGGTAGGAAGAAGGAACAGGAGTCAAACATTTAAAAGTAAGACAGCAGGAGTAGTTAAGAAGCAACAACAACTCTGGTTTTGCTTCAATTGAGCAAATTTGTTGCATTTAAAAGTTTTATGATCAGAAGGTATCCGTCTCACAGTTCAGCAACACCGCAAAGTACATTTTTTATTGAGTAATTTAATCAAACATTTTGTTTTCCAGGTTAGAAAACAAGAAATAAATCCTAGAGTTTTCCATTTATTTCACAAGAGAAGTTTATCTACTCATGTTTTGTCAGTGTTGGTTAGTAATATTTGAATAACGACAGAGCATCAGTCCAATAAAGTTGCTCCACGCACTGCTACAGTGCTGCTGACCTCTCTTAGATAATTGCACCACAAAAAATATTATTCAAACATTTTTGCCAGATGATTATTATTCTGCACGACTAAGTAAAAAAAAGATCTGGATGTGTAAAAACAAATAAAATGTTGACCACTGTGGGAAGCTGCACCAGGATCTCTGTCTAGGATTCAGTATCTAACTGTGTGCAGTTTATTAAAGTTAAAGCAAACTCTTCTTCCCTGCAAGAAAATATAGAGTTATTTGACTTCACAAGCCTCGCCAGTGCCGTATTCAAATTTACAAACCGTTTTACCACATGAATTGCATTTACAAGACCTGATTTGTAAGGCAAGCGTTGTTTGAATTATCAATTGTTTTTTTTAAATAAGATTCATAAGCCATATGTCAACGTTCGCTGTGTATATGTG
>JASGAT010396285.1:0-20576 GCA_030220025.1 Chelon auratus
ACACAGAGAGACAGACAACCATTCACACTCATACCTACGGCCAATTTAGAACCACCAGTTAACCTAATGAGCATGTCTTTAATAAAAAAGCAAACAAAAAAAAAACAACTACTACTACTACTGGCCCCACCTTCCAGGGGGTCAATATTTTACCTAAATGCACCAACTGTATTCTCCTCAATGCAGTAAAACTCGCTGACACGTAATATCGCTATGTAATGTTTTCAAAAAAAAGAAAAATAAATGAACTCAATGTTATCCATAACTGCACCACAAGCCTTCATCACTCGGTGCATTCCCAGTTCATCCCTCCTACACACAAGCAGAGCACTATGAATAAGCTTCCTACAGTTTGCCAGCCCCGTAGATGCTGTTCTCTCTGCCCTTTCTGCAAAAATATTACAGTCCTAGCACTCGCCAAATGGAGATGCTGCCAAATTCTCAATGGCTTATATTTCTCTGCACATTTTTGTTGATCAACAGAGAAAGAAATAATTACCCACTAGATAGTGCTGTTAAACCTAGTGAGAATATATTCTCTGTATGCGGGCGATGTTGTCAAATTGAACTTGCAATGCAAAATTAAACAGGAGCATTAAACATCGCAGTGAGGCTGTTCACATCTAAAGAAAGTCGATGTTTCAGGCCACCGCCGCTCCATTTACCTCGAGCTCTTGCCTTGTTGGTGTAGTAAAGTTACAATTAAGGTTGGGATCTTTATTAGCAGATTGATCAATATGTTGGTTAACAAAAAATAAAATTGTACAGGGATTTAGTGAAGAAAAAGAATACCAAACTTCAGGTCACAGCTCTTCCAATGGAAATAACAAAAGACATTTGAGTTATTCACAACTTTTTTTTCACTATTTCTGACATTGTATAGACCATGACCGTGATTAATCAAGAAAACAATCACAACATTGATCAGTACTGAAAATACTGATTAGCTGCTGTCTCATAGCTGTAGTGCACTACTGCACATCTGATTATTTCATCTGAATTGCATTCTTGGAAATAGCATCATAAAACATATTCTAATATTTGCAAATTTACATTATGCAAATCTCTCTTCTATTAATGTGCAGTGTACTGTTGAATGAAATATAAAACAGTGTTAGCCCCTGAACACCCACAAGCTCAAATACAGAACGAGTCTCTCCTGCTATACTCTAAACTGTATCGGCCAAGTCAAATTTGACTCACCAGGCCAAATTTAAAAGCACAGAGCTTTATGATTCTTACATTTTAAACCTTTTGTAGGATATCAGAACAGTGCAACAACACTCCACTACTTTGCTACGAGAGTGCACACACAGCAAGGTGTGTGTCTTGCCTATTCTGTTTTCTGTGGGGGCACTTACATGTTTGATCACTACGTGCTGCACACTACCTCTACCATTTCTTTCAAAGGAAATTCCATGCTTCAGTGCTTTTGGTTGTTTTTCTTATTAAGAAAAAAAACACACTGTCTTTCTGTCTTTCCGAGTTTATAAAATTACTGAAAAAGGGATCTGAACTTTATTTTTTCTGTTCCACATACCCAACAAGCTGTGCACAAGAAACTTTTAATTGCGGCGGCAATATGTTTTTTGGAATGCGTGAACCAATACAAAGGAGTAAATAATAAGAACAGATTTTTTTCCACCTAACCACACAAGTTATATCTTTTGACTGATATTGTGTATTTACCTCCTTTCCCTCTGTGATATATTATATGATTTGCCCTATCCAACTTTCTCGTCCCCACTCTTGTGAACACCCGGAGAAGAAATCTCCTTTTGCACCGCTTACGTTAGCGTGCCTTCACACCAGTATTTTCTTCCAATTCAGGGAGCAACTGATATAGTTTCTTGGAATGTTGCATTTAACCATGGTTTGTGTTCGCACGGCAGTCGTGACAAAGCAATCGGGATGTTTGGAGCTGGCAGTTTATTGAGTTGGGACTGACTTAAAATAGGAAAAGACTGAAAAAATCAGTATTGGATCAGGGGGATATCGGGGATCAGGGCGTCCCTAAATGTTATTGTTAATAATGAAATGTTAAAATTCATGCAGAGGAGTTCAGATAATTTAGCAGGACTCTCTCATCTGTTACACACATATACTCTTTGAAAGACTCAGGGCTGTGTAGTTGTTTCAATTCTTATTTTGCATTGGTTTCACTTTCTTTCAAATGTAATTTTTAACGAACGATAGATAGCCTGGAACAAAAGCAGTGCTTTTTCACCTGAACACGCCACAGTTCTAAGCTGTGGTTTAGAGCGAGTGGATGAGGCAAGCTGGAGAGTAAGGAAAGCTGCATTCAAACTGTGAGAGTCAGATAGGTTAGAAGGCAATGATGGAAGAGAGAGCCACAGAGGAGCAGGACACAAGACCAGACTGCAAATGAAAGAATAATTTCTAACCTCATTTTTAAGTTGCCAGGCGACGGCTGTCCATCGTAAACTGATACAATATCAAAGTCTTCCTCCAGTGCCAGCGTGACGAAGGTTAGCTGGATGCGGTTCCTCTCCCCTGTTATTATCAGCCACGTACAGTTGGCGTAGTTGGGATAGCCGTGGGGGAATCCGGGTGACTCTATGGTGCCGTTCAGGCCTTGGACTACGCCACCACAAGATTCAGCTGGAAGAGAGAGATGACACAAAACCATATGGGGATATTAGCATCAAAAAATTGATTGCATTCTGAACTAAATCATATAATCAAGACGGACAAGATAATGTGTTAAATTCCTGCCTTGCATACTCCAGATTTAGCCTGGGGTTCTGCATTTCTTGTCAAGTTCTATACAGTGATCGCAGCAAGAAGATAAAGCATGACTGGAGATTAATTCCACTGTGAAGAAAGTTAATCATGCATTTTTAAATTCGTCCAAACTTTTAGAAATAATGTAACTGATTCATTATTTGAAGGAACACACTACGCACAGCTTATATGCGCTATGTGCTAAGCCAAGTGTCACTAGAGCAACAAGCCCCTGTCCTCACATGCAACTCCAACATAATGCAACACATGCCTCACATCCTCCCTTGATGCTTCGCCATATAAAGCTTTCATGCGAAGTGCCTGAGTACATATGGCATATAGTATTTAGATTTCATGGCTCTATCCCTTTAGTCTTGGCAGTGTTAGTGCTGTAAGCTACTGATCTTGGACCAGAAATAACATCCCATGACACATGCATTCATATGTACTTTGCCATGCACAGAAAACTGTGTGGTGTTGTTTTAACAGCATGTGCAGCATGATCACATTCAACACTCATTAAAATCCCATGACACTTAACACTCATAATGCATTGTACAACCTTCACGCTGCCCACCCACGACGGAATCAGAGATTCAGAATGTAGAATTTATATCTTTTACTTTAACTATGTGCACAGGAATACACAGACACTTCTTATTAAATCAGCTCATATGCAAGAAAAACACAACTATAATGCATTTTTACAATGCGTTATTTCAGCAAATGCTGCATGCAATGGTGCACATATTAGATTACTCAGAGTACCACACAGTAAGTATTCCTTTAAAATTTGCATTTATCTGCTACAGCACAGTAGCAGTATGACTTTTATTACGCAGCTAAAAAACGCATATTTAAGCTCACTTTGATGTTAGAGAAACCTCATGTTAATATAATATAAAGGCCTCAGCTGACAACTGGTTTGAAGTAGGACAGGATTTAGCGCTGATGGTAACAGTACTTTTACTGTTTGAGCAGGACCTTGAGTGTCAGCCGCCGCCTTATAGTTGCAATTACATGTATGAACGATACAGACGTAGGCAGTTGCAGAAAGGCATGAAAAAAAGAAAGAACAGGATTTATATAGTTTGCTGAGTTCTGAAAAAATCATGAACCGCTTTTAACTGTGAAGTTCAGTCAGGGAAAAAAATGCAGAAATTATTGATAATATAACAGCTTTAAAAGCTCAGCAACAAATCTGGTGAAAGCCTCAACTGAACTCCCTTGCAGATGCAACAAACAGCTGCAGACACTGAGGACACACATGCCTGCGAAAGTTCTCGGAAATCCATGTCATGGCATATCCAAACAACAATGCTGAAACAAAGGAAACTGGACCTTATAGGGTTTCTTGAAGACATTTCACCATCACCCATTCTTGTGGTTTTTTCCAACCTATTGTAAGATGCATGTTTACTGGAAGCCAGTCTGACTTCCCCCCACCAACAATATTTTTCCAGTAGAAAGTTGGTCTGGGGTCATTCCGTTGGGAACTGATTATGCCGTGCCACAAACCTGGTGGGCCAATCATATAGTCTGAGCAGGCTTTATGAGGCAATTGTTAGAAAAGTAACAGCAGCATACATGGGACATACTTGTCATCTGAGTGCCATGGAGTTGAATTATGAGTGGTTGTAGGAGCATCCAATTGCGTGCACAAGCAAACCAAAGATTATTTCAAGAAGACCTGTCAAAGCTAACTAGGGAAGCTTTGCTTAAAAAAATGAATAACACGCTTTATTCAGCTCTATCAAACTGAGTAAAAGTCAAAACTTTAGGTGAAAAATGTAAAAGCAAATCATTATTTAAGGATCTTGTACGTCTGAATTTTAAGTCATGGAGTTTTCCCTGCGCTCCTTTTCCATCATTTGCAAACTCTACCTGCACTTCTGTCTTCTCTCCTCCGTCTTTCATATGCTGCTCTCTCCTCGAGATCCCTTCATATACTTTACTCCTGGAAACTACTCAGGGCATGTAGCGCAGTGCGTACATGTGTTTGTTTGAGTGTGTGTAGCCAACATGAAAGCCAGCAGTAATTGTTTCTCAGATAGCAATGGCTATTGATTTATGAACCTTGCGTCAGTGAGATCGCACCCTTGTCCACACACGCACACACACGCACACACAGAAATGTATTGTACTCCAGAGATAACTATCTGTATGAGTTTTCTCATTGCACATACCAGATGTTCCTGTTTGTCTGCAGTAACCCAAAACACACAAAAGTACATAAATACCTATACACTAGTGTAAATGGACAAGCTAAGGGGGTAACAGGAAAGCACACATGTACCGTATGTGTGCTCACACACAAACTTCTAACCATCTGGAGTGTCCAGATTAATTTCAGATTGTTCTCCACTGTCTTTCCAACCCAATTCACCTCTCCCCCTCAGCCGTATTTGTGTCTGTCTCTCATTCTGTCTCCAGTTGTCTCTCTATTTCTGTCTGCCATGTCTCCTGCTGCCAGATTACCTCCCTGCCCCATCTTGAGCAGATGGGATACGTAGAGATACTTGCATCAAGCCGGATGCCATATTGTAGTACCATACTTGGGGCATTTCAGTTAAAGGTACTTTGTTTAGCATCTTAGGTGATGTCTGATTGACTGATGATTTTTTTTTTTTATACGTAGCGTAGATTTTTTTTTTCAGCAAGACTGTCCAGTAACTGAAAAACATATGGTCAGTCCTTCCAGCAGCCGTCCATGCATATCATGTTGTATTCACTTTTAAAAATGAACATGTTAACTTGCCAATGAGGTTGGCTATTGGTTGTACATGGAAGCATTTCCTGCCTTATGCATCCAAAAGTGGATAGCATTTGTGAAACGCCACAAATGTTAACTTTTTGGTGGTACTAGATGTAAAATGAGGGAATCCCAAAGCATAGGGTTTTATTCTGTGGGGACCATGAACATCATGACATTTCATCCATACGGTATTTGCTGATTTATGTTGATTTATGTCAGTTTAGGCAGAGTGGCGGTGTCAAGTGCATGTTGCGGGCATGGCTAACACCGTGCCTGCAACATGCCAAGAGTCGACTGATGAGTGGTGACCTAACGCATGCTGTGCTGTCAAAGCCCAAGTACTATTTTCACATGTCTGGTTGAAAACAGGTCCATTGTTTTGATTAACAGAACTTGCCAACTCATTTTATGGGAAAAGGTTGGCAGACACATTTAAATCACTGTAATTATGGTCTGCCGGTCTGTTTTGCTGTCGTGGTAACAGATTATAAATAGTATTCAATATATTTTCAGAAAAACACAGAAGGAGGAATGGTCGTCCCATCTACTTTACCTTCTCCAACGCTTAATTATACTGGCCATGATTTTAGTTTTTGGTTTCTTCACTGTATGACCTATCGATATCTGGCTGTATATGAAACGTGACAAAAAGGAGAGAAAGACTCGGTGTAAGAGTGTGAGGCATACTGCAAATTAATCCGCGTGTCTATTAATGCAAGTAGTGTGCGAAAAAGCTGCTCCAGACGCAGGCAGATAAAAACATGCTGTCATTTGCACATGTACGCTGTGCGCTCAAATGCCAACAAACCCACCGTAGGTCCTCATTAAAAAACAGGACTGCATCTTACGGGTTTGGTTTGTTTAATGCCCCACAGGGTGAGGGCCATTTATGTTGCTTCTAAAAATCGGGCATGCAAGTTTTTGCGGAAAGATCGGACACAGACAGGTAAAAGTAAGAATACTTGCCTCACACACTCACATAAATTGAACGTCATGTTCCGGCAATCAAAGCTCCTTTATTCTTTCTCTCTTGTACAATAGATGTTAGATATCATTAATGCAGAAAAAAAAAATACCCTTTTCTTCTTATTTTTTTGCCAAACAACCCAAACAAAGTCTGCACTGTTTGGTAATTGATTGAGTTAGTCCACCAATTTACATAACAATAAGACAGACTCTTAAATTTTAGGTGTTGAGAAGCAGCAGAGAGGTGGAGCACTCTAGTAGAACCTGACCACACGGTCCCTGGCTCATAAATCAAATGCTTGTCTTCTTTCCACAGTGTGCCGGGCCACAAATCAAATGCATCTTTCTAAGTTACGCTGTGTAGAACTATTGACTGTACTGATTCAATACAGGCTATGAAAAAGTGGAGAGGAGAGGAGAGGAGAAGAATCTAGTATCCTTGTTGTCGTTCCCTTGTTTCCTCACCCTGCCCACTCCTCTAGTGCATCATCCCCTCCCTCTTTTTCATTATCTCTGTGTCAGAATCATTGTGTCTCTCCCACATTATGTTTGTCTCTCTGCAACTCTCCATCTCTCTCCATCTCCCCACTCTATCTCTATCTCCCTCCAACCTTCTGTCCATCTTTGCAGTCTTTATTGCGCCAGTGTTATCGCGTCCCTCTACTTCTCTCCATGTGCCGCTTCCTCCTTCCCTCCCCGCAGCTCAATTCCTCTATCTCCTTCACCAGCTCTGCCATCATCTCCTCCCTCCCTTCCCTCCTTCTACTTCTGTCGGGCTCTCCCATCTCTTCATCCCTCCTGCTCTCTCTGCATCCCTCTTTCACCACAATTATCTCTGTATTAGCATCATCGCATCTCTCCCCGAGTGTCATTGCATTTCTTCCTCGCTATTATTATCGCTATGTCATATTGTCTCTCTCCCCGTGTCATTATATCTATCTCCTGTGTTTCCTCTCTTATCCTGCTAGACTGTTAGGTTGTTTTTATTCCACCCACTCACCTGCTATATTTATCACACAAAGAACAAATACCACAACCTCTCTCTGTCTCTCTTTCTTTCCATCGCCATTTTTCGCGCTCTCTGCCAGCCCACTGTCAAACTGTTTAAATAAGTGGGACTGCAGTTAGATTCAAGCGTTTAGGCCATTTAGCCGGTGCTCAGTGGGTATAAAAGCTGGTCTCCGGAAAATAATACATGAAAATCCATCTATGCGGTCAACTATGCTGAAAACCATTTTGAAAAACGCTTTCTGTGGTCCTGCGATGGAGACGCTTTTTCATGAGTTTGATCTTTTTTGGAGCCATCACGATGTTCGTTCAACTGGAAGTAACAGTTCACTTATTTAAAGAGTTTTAACAAGATATGTGGCATTTGCAGGACATTGGAAACAGAAAAACTAAAGGTAAATCTCCCTTAAGTCAGACACTGGCCAAACCTTCACTTCTGTGTGTGTTTTCTTGTTAGGCATTGTGTTGTGCAAAGTTTGCTTGAGCATGCCAGAAAACATGGGGTGACAGGAACCAGCACAGTGCAAACATCCAAACTAATAAATACTCAACAAACAATGTTGAAAATTGTACCACGCCCCTCGTTACACGCCGATAAGTTGATCAAAAAGCCTCTTTGTCAAATTCAGGATTAATGCACTTGTCGGATCTAAATTAGATGCGCATTCAAATGAGTCAAAACGGTAAACTGAATGTACAGTGGAGGTGGTAGCGAAACATATGGCAAGGAAAAGGGACAGTACATGCCTTGTCACTGGTCGCCATGACAACGGCGGCATATTATGAAGCATGCGTTATACCCCATGTGACACACACGTACACACAAATGGACTGACACACGGACACGCACAGGACGAATCAAGGCTACGTCCAGAGTAAATCCCAAACACTGTCAGCATGGGATAGGGGTTGCTGTCCGCAGATAGCAGAGATTGGTGGGACTGATGGTGTGTGTGTCTGCGTGTGTGTGGGTGAGATGAGACGCGATCAAAGATAGAAGCAGACTGAAATAAGGGCAAAGTGAGACGCGGGAGAGAATTGCACGTGATTGCATGCGTGCTTGAATTTGAGCGCTATGTGCACGAGTCTGTGTGTGTACCATTAAACATCATCTTCGTTTTTCATCACTCACCCTTTGGAAAAACAAACCAACTGGCTTTCTTGGGGAAGCCACCACTCTGCGTCCTCCTTTAACCTACAGTGCAATAACTGTATGCTCTGAATAGAATGAATGCAGGCGATTCAAGGGATTCAAATCAAATCCGAGCAATGAAACCAAACACGGAGTAACAATAATTTGAGAGCACATCTTTGGCCTGCAAAGCCTACACACAATACATCCTTCAAATGGAGCAACCCTGTGGAGACAGGGTTGCTCATAGGCTGAAATTCTGTCACGCCATTATTTGTATTTGCTTCAACAGTCTCAGCAGAGCAGCCCATGCTTGTTTGTTTGGGGGTTTGCGAGCTGCTGTCAGTCCGGTGATGCCAAAGCACTGGGGGGCAGTTTTATGAACTGATGGCAAATGCGGTTCAGAAAACCACCACAATGACAGCTCATTACCAGACGTGTCGCCACAGACAAGAAATGGAAGACTTCTTAAAATGGAAAATGAAAAGTCGTGCAGAATGGCCTTTTTTTAGGGATCAGATGACATGACCGCCTGCCATATCAAAGACAGGAAGATGAGTGAGATGTGGCGCAATGCTCAGTGACCTGCAGTCAAAAGGGAGTTTGGCAGCTCCTGAGAGTAAACATGCGGTACGACCGCAGGGTTTTGTCCTTAATGCGACTATATTGTTTGTTTGTGTTTTTGAACTCACGAAAGAGGGTAATTTAAGATTTATTGTCTTAAAAATACCCGCATTTTTGTTAGGCTAAAAGACTATATTATGACAAAGTTCATGTTCAATAATAGCCATTTTAATCAGCGGTTACTGGACAAACATATCCAATTACTGTCAAATAACTGCTTGGAAGCTTAGAAGATATTTGGTCTGCAACCTTGAAGCTTTATCACAGACCTGTGAGATGGGAACAAGCAGACCGTGTCTACCGTTTCTTGAACTGCCTGTGCCTCATCAGCTATTGATCCACGTGACCATGTCACTTTTGAGGGTACCATGAACATTGATCCTACTGCTCACGACATGAGGTCACTCCTGGAGATGCTCAACTTTGCGGGGAACCTGTTTCATGAGGTCCTTAAACGCGCAACCATTGATTTGTCGGCTACTGGAAGGCATCGGAAACAAGACACTTATGTCGCCCCCTTTTAGTTGCTTTACTTACCCTACACATCACACAGATACAAATCAACATGGAGTCATGCTTCTGGCCACTAAGACCGATACTTGTTCTACCATGCTCATTTATATTTAACTGCTGGTTGCAAACTGATTATGTGCTCTATGTGATGTTTATCCTTTACCGCTGCAGATGGAAGCGAAACTGGAGCTGTTCAGACCTGGTATTAACATGTGACCTTGTTCATCTGAACATGAGTGGGGAGCTCTAAGTACATATGTTCACACTTAGCGTTAAAATGCATTTCCACATCAGCGTCTCAAGCGACCGGTTATGGTGTTATCTCAGTTCTGCACTCTGTCAAGTAGCCTACATGATTTAGGTGCAGTAGCATATTATAGAAACAGCTGACCAATAGATTGCAACCGCCCCGGCAAATAGCACTGCTTGTTGTGTGTGCGCTCGGAAATGGCGATATGATACAATTTATGCGATGTAATGAGCTGTGAACTTTAAGCACATGTGTTCAGTTATCATTTATTAATCTATATCCTGATGTCAGCTATTTTAGAAACCCACTCAGGATTTAACTCGAACCGCCGGAAGCATTATAAAGCGTTGTTTTAATATTGGTTATAAACATTTTAAACAACACCTGAACACACTAGCCTTCGGGGTCCCTCAAATCATCTTGGCAGTGACTTTTCAGTGAGCTTTTCACAAAGTTGTGTGTATTCCCCTTGGAGCTATCTGAGCTTCCTGCTGTTTAAAGTGTCTTACTCTAAGAATTTTCCTTGAGATCATGTAGGGATATATCTGAGTCAATGAAGGGGAAAGACACAGATATATACGCAGAGCCATCTAAATAGAATAGATGTGACAATGAAAATCACTGATGCCCCCACTAGCTCGCGGTGTCTAAAAAAAGGAGGCAGCGTGCTCAATATTTAACTAACCCTGGGGATGGGCTCAAACGGAAAAAAAAAAAAAAAAAAAGCTTATGAATTCCTTCGCCTACTTGAAAAGTCGACCTGTGAATGTGATACACTCAGCCCGGAGTCAGCACACATGCAAACACACACGTACTCCAGCAGAAACACACATTTGAATATTCTGTGGTCAAGGATAGGTGTGAATATCATGAACTCAATCTGCTCAACGTGTGTTAGAGTGGTAAGCAGTCCTTTATGTGTGTTTGTGACTGGGTGGCCTTGGGTGTATGCAGTGTGTATCTGTATGTCATAAACCGTGCTGTTATGCTGAGATGTTCTAATATAAACTTGAGCTAACAGTCGAGATTGGGTAACTCTATCATTGCTGACAAAATGCAAAGCCAGCACTTGAGAGTCCAGCATTATTCTTCTTTATAATGTCCTTCCATCTACTTTTTTGTCTCTCTCTCTCACCTTCTCTAATTTATTCCTCCTCAATAAAGACATTTCTCCCTGACAGTGAAAATCAATTGCTTGTTTCATCTGACAATAATGTTGGTTTTACTGCAAACAAAAGAGAACAAATGGAAGCGGCCCTGTAGGCCCATTCCTCTGACAGTGAGTGGTTCATTTTTATTTATTTTTTCTAAATAAAAGCATCACCACTTTGCTGGGTTTTTGTTTCTTTTTCTCTAATCAATCACAATTAAAAGCTTTAATCTTAAAAGACAGCTTTAGGGAATTTGTTTGTGACTTGGTATCAAAAAGCATTTTGTGTTGTATTTTGCTTGCTGTTAATATTCTGGCACAAATGGGGAGAAATCCAGACACGTCATAATACACACCTCAATGTTGCATTCTTGTTTTCATATTAAAAACATCTTATGTATATTGGTATATTGCATGGAAATACTATAGTGGAAACACGCAACAACCAAGCGGACCAATCACAGCTCTGCAGCGTCTGCACTGTCGCTGTAGCTTCTGCGTCAACTTAACGGAGAAGTCTAAACCTCACTTTTCCTACACCATGGCACATGATTGATTTCTGCATTTTGCGTCAACTCTTGAACTTTTCTCATTCAACATGTTACATATGTTTGCAACAATCGGTTTGATTTAGCATATGATTTTGTGCCGGTACCACAAGCTTTCAGGTTTCCACTTGTAGCTCAGTTTATGATGATAAATCCGTTTTGAACAGGTTTTGGTTGCAGGCAGGTAAACAGTCTGTCTGGGGTGCAAAAGGGGCTATAAACACTTCTCATTCTCTGTTGGCAAGTAAGCTAACATCGCATTTCCATCAAATACCTTAAGCAAGCTCTAGTGGTATTGAACTGTTCAAACTATAGACCCTTTTTCAGCCAATGTCATATAATATATGCGCGCGCATTTTGGCAACGGAAGTGGTGTTGTTTTCCGGCAGCTCTGACTGACAAAGGCGAGGTAGCAACTGGTTAGCAAGCATTTGCAAACTGTTCCTAGCATCCACATGTCTGGTTGTTACGTATACGGTTGTACGATCGCTATTCCACCGGCGGACTAAAGTTTTAGAGGATTCCGACAGGATCACGACCATTTCAGAGCAACCGGCGGCGATTAAACGCGTAGACTGGAATGAGGACATAATCAAAAATGCTCACATCTGCAGCACCCACTTTATATCAGGTAAGGTTATCTTCTATCTAGCCTACTCTTTGATTTTACGTGAAAGACTTGTTTATATTAGTGATTGTATGATATAGAATAATAATCAAACGCAGCTAAAGTTTGATAAGCTAGCGTTAGATTTGCCTCATAGCTTGCTAGGCTAAACAAACGTGTTTGTGTTTTATTTTAATAATGATAATAATAATAATAATTTCATTTTTCACTTCTCTATATTAAAGCTGAAGAGGATATCCCAGTTTCAAAGAGAGAGTACAATGATCTGAACCTGAGATACAGTCAACTTCAGGAGGACTATGTCAACCTGCGACACACTACGAGCAGAAAATGTAAAGCTGTTGTAACGAATACATGAATGAATGAATGTGAATGAATGAATAAATAAATGTAAAGCTGTTGTCACTGTGTTGTTCATGTTTCAAACCCTGGTTACGAGAAAGTCACGGGGCAAGGCAAACGATTTTTGATATGCAAAGGAGAGTATTGTAACTGTAAGGCACTTTTTCCTTACAAGTAGAAAAGCATTAAGTCCATTTAGCTCCCATAGCTGAGCTGACTGGAAATCAGGCTCTGAAATGATTTAGGCTCCTTTCAGACACAGCCTGCATCTGAAATCACTCTTTATTTACCATGTAGTGCACTACATTTACTGCCAACCATTTTATTATAGTGTCTAATTATGTAAAAATATATAATGTCATCACAAATTCCACACTATGGCACAAAAAAAAGCACAGTTTGCAGCAAGTACATTACCTTCTGCTAACAATTCAGTGTAATGCACAACACTGTAAAGATACAAAAAAGACCACTCAACAGCTGCTGATGTTGATAAGCAAGTGTCAAATTCAGAACTTTTTTTTAAAAAACTTTTTTACCTCCCGGGAAAAAGTCTCTTGGTTTTGGTTAGTTGATGATGTCTGCGACTGTGGGAAAACAGCAAGTGTGTGTTCTGCTTTCAGCCTGTCCCTACAGGGTGTCTAATGCTAGCCAGCTGTCTGCAGATATCAGACAGCAGATATCTTGTCAACACTACAGATGAATTAGTAAGCAAACTTTTAACAGCATGGGATCGTATTTAAACTTTAAAATACTGCAGAATAAAGACACTAGATGGTAGATCCTTTTAAATCCTTGCTCTTGTAGGCCAATCTCCCCTGTATGAAGATCAGTTTTATACCTGATATATGTTTTACGTGTGCACAAGTTTATATTCAAGAAAAAATTTAGGTTCTCAGAAATTATTTATTAAATATGGATTATAGGAACTACTTCTGATATTTATTATTCCTTCTGTTAATCTAAGTTCACTACTATACATTTATTAAACGTACATTTATAAATGATAATTATAACTTTTAGGAAAGAATATGAGACTCGGAGTTCTGTTTTTGTTTATTTTTCTATTTCGGTTATTACGAACACCATGCCAGTGAAACACACATCCTTGCCCTAGAGCCTGGACATGTAAATAAAAATACAAATATATATTTATATAAAAACAGAAATACAATCTTACAGTTACACTTGCTGCACTGTTACAAACATTAAATGTTAAAAGTCTATACCTCTGTGGTTTTCATTGAGGGTACTCGTCTGTATATACAACTGTCCGTCAATTTCTGATGACAGCACACTCCATGTAACACCTTATCACACATATCAACCATGGTTTTAGTGCCATAATGACAGTGTAATAACCCTGTAAGTGTAAAATGCCAGTGCATTAAATGCACAATAAATTTGTAATTGAGTATGCTTATTTAACTTTCTTTAAACCATATCATCAGCACATTAAAAGGCAAAATCGTTCAGAACCTAAAAAAAACAAAACAAATGGCGCTATTAAATGTGGACGACTGCTGATCGAGGCCTTCAGGAGAGGAAAAAACTTCCTTCAATCGACAAGTTATAGTGGATGTTTTAGGAAAGAAGTTATTTGGTATCGACGACGCCTTTAAGCCTGGGCTGTTACCACCTTAAACCACAGCGTGTTGTTTCCAAACTGATGGTCGTGTTTAAGCAATTCAGTCGTAAATAATTCAGCCTCACTTCTCCAGTGAAATTAATTGGGGTCTGTTAATTCTAGTATTTACCTAATTAGTTACACCTGCAGCGGCTCAGTATTTTACAATCCTAACCAAGCCTTTACTGGAGGTAAGGAGGAGTTAGCAGGGAAGAGGGAAGTAAATTAATTTTGTCAGGGCTTCTCTGTATAGGGTCTTCCTACATTATTTTTTTCCCTCTCTCTCTCTCTTTCTGTGTACCTGTGTCTTGAATGTATTGGTCCCTGTGGATTTTTGTGTCTCCTGAGTGTACGAGAGAGACAGGGACAGACAAGAGGTGAGGGAGATGAAAAGAGACAGAAAGAGATGCTCTGGAGGGTGATTTGTGTGATAACTGTATGTGTGTCACAGTGCACAGCCAAAATACATCCAAGAACCACGCACGCAGGTCTGGAGCAGCTGCTGTTCAATAGTTATGATCCCAGCAAGGTGTGTTAGCTGGCCAACAGCCCAACACAGTATTGGCACACAGTTAACAGGGTCCCTGGAGGAACCATGCTGAAAAATATGCACAAGTGTGTGTGTGTGTGTGTGGGGGGGGGGGGTATTTCTAACAATGACCTGAAACTCAAAGAGAGGCGCACAAAAAAAAAGTGAAAAAGTGAAGGATGAACGTACACAATGAGAGGGGAAGGGGGCGGTTAAGAAAAAGCAAGAGAGGGAGAGATGCCGCTCTTTGCATCTACTGTATGTATTTGCCCTTGGGGCCCTAATACTCTATATGCTGCAGTACGCTTTGTTATTCATCTGTAGGGACATTGATGTTTCACATGAGCTAGCAGGTCGTACGTGTGAGTGTGTGTGTGTGAGAGAGAGAGAGAAACTGACACACACACACACACAGACAGAATAAATGAAACTGGGGGTATAAAAGTTAAAATGGCGGTGGCAAGGATGCGAGTAAAGGGGAAGCAGGGTAAACACTGCACGAGGAAAACCAATCAGCGGAGAAGAATGAAGGTGCCAAGTGTCTGACGGACAGACAGACAGACGGACAGACAGACAGAGGGAGGCACAAGAAGAGTTAAGAAAACAAAAGGAGGAGAATGAAGGACAAAAGCCAAACAAAAAAAAGTGACTGAAATATGGAGAATAATCATGAGAAGCAGAACTGTAAGTTTTACTTTATGCTGTTCATGGATCACGCAGTTTAATCTTTGTGGCTCTCAGAGATAAAAAAAAAAAAAAGAGAGAGAGAGTCCAACTGTACTGTGAGATGTTCAGAAAAATAAAAGAAAAATAAAACTTATAAAAGCTAAAATACATTTATAAAGAAGAAAATTCTACTTTCTCAATTGGCTTCTTCTTCACGAACATAGCACGTAAAGACCAATTTCAAAAGGTTATTTCACATTAAAAGCGATTTCTCTGCATTTTTACTATAACCTTATAAACTCTGATTGAGGCGCAATCACGAACAAACATTTAATGTTATATACAGTTGAATATTGCCCATTTGAAATTGAAACCATATTTTACAGGCGTTTTATATACTTCACTTGCTCACAGTAATGAATGTATGCTACTTTAAAGTTTCAAAGCCGTGGCTAATTCCTTATCAGAGCCAAATGTGAGCTAACACACTGGCGAAATGTGTCTCGTATAAGATATTTGCAGACATAATGTCACGCTGGAGCATTTTACTCACAGCAATCTTGCACTGGTGCAGTGGTACATTTGCTTGCTGCAAGTGGATAATTTCCTGCCTGCATGAGTCTAATAACGCTGGAGCTTGCGAAGACACTGCTACACCAACACTAGGGGAAGGGCACACCAGAAGAGGATGTCAACACAAATTAGGTGGCTAAAAGATTTAAAAATATAGAAGAAGAAGAAGAAGACCTCTGCCCGAGAATCTCAAGTTACGTGCTGGTATGGTGCTAAAAAGTCAGCGATGTAGTCTGGGAAGAGCTTTAAAAGTGATTGACCTTAAAATTGATTCTAAAACATCCTGGGAGCCAGTGGAGATCTGCTAAAACTGGAGTGATGTGATCCCCTTTCCCGGTTCTGGTTAAAAGCCTGGCTGCTGAGGTTTGGACTGTCTGGAGTCGTGAAATTGTTTTAGTGTTCAGACAGATGAAAAGGCTGTTGCAGTATTCCAGACGTGATGAAACAAAAGCATGTAAAATAGTCTCTGTGTCTTTAACAGATAAAATGGGCCACATCTTGGAAATGTTCCTCAGGTGGTAAAAACAAGTTTGAACTGTCTTGGTAATATGTTAGGTCACAGTCAGTCCAGACATCGAGGTTATTCACAACAGTACTGCTGTTCTTGCAGAAGGAACCACCCAAGGTAGAACGTGTTCTCGCAGCTGTTGGGGTCCAATAATAATCATTTCCATTATGTCTGAGTTTAACTGCAGGAAGCGTAGGCAGTTATGTCTGATGAGTTAAAAGGCAGGTAGATCTGGGTATCGTCTGCATAAAAGTGGAAGGAGACACCATACCTGCGAATGACGTCTCCCAAAAGAACGAAGTATGTATAAAGAAAATAAAATTGGTCCTAAAACTGACCCCTGTGGAACACCGTATTTCATATTACACACAGATGATAAAAAAAAAATATATTTACAGCAACATAAAACCTTCTGTCTAATAAATATTAAAAGAATCAGTCAAGGGCTGTCCCTGATATTCTCACCCAGTGCCTCAGCCTGTTTAAAAGAAAGCCATGATCTATCGTATCAAAGGGCGCGCTCATGTCTAGAAGTACCAGGACTGAGCTCATACCATTGTCAGCTGCATTAAAAGGTCATTTGTGACTTCAAGCAAAGCAGTCTCTGCTATGGTTTGGGCACATCTTTTTTTCTAAAAAACAAAACAACGACAAGCTTATCAGATGTGTGGTTATGGAACTCAAACACACAGGCATACATCCAAAAGCCGATAATCTGAAGGGTACTGTGTATTTTCAAAGTAGCTCACATGAGTCATTCTTGCTTAATTCGCACCCTAACTGATACCCACATGCTGCACACTTGGAGTAGAAGGTATTTGGTCTTTGCAATCAGTCTGGACTCTTTTCTCCATTACACAAATGTCAGTGTGAGGTGGAGGTACACTGCTGTTATAATGGGATGAGAGAAGCAGATCTGATCATTCATGATTGATACCGATGATTTATTCCTCCAAATCCAGCCTCTTTAGCATTAGCGCTGCAGGTGTCCTACAGCCTCTGGTCATGAAATTACCAAAAATCTGTCAGTCACGGCTAAGTGCACCAGTGCAATGAATTTGACTCACAGAAACAGGGCCTTCTGAGAAAGTGGAAGGGGAGGCTGAAAGGAGGAGAAGGGCGAGTGAGCAATGGAATGAAAGTGGAACATGGAAAGAGAAGAGGGAGAAACCATTGTTTCGTATCAAAGAGGGAAGGGGGGGAAAGGCAAAAAGAGGGGTAGAGAGAGAGAAAGAAAGAAAGCACAAAGAGTGAAACCCCGTTTCCCATCTCACAGGAAGAAATGAAAACTTGTGTCGTTACCAGGGAGGGTGCTTTTATTCTGGTGTTTCTATAGCAACAGTTTCTATGTGCCCATTTCACCGACCTGAACAGTTATTATTATGCAACGTGTGGGAAAAAACACACACACACACAAATGCCAGAAACAATATGATTATTAGTAATCACGCAGAGACAGACATCCATTTTTAACTCACTATACTGCATACATACAAAAGAGGCAGGGACACACAGATGCAACTTCAAGATGACAGGACATCAGATCATTAAAAAACTACGACAGTGAAAAATTATTTAACAGGTAGTCCAAAAATAAATAAATATTCAGAATATTGCGTTGGGGTTTTTCTTGATTCGGTTTGGGTGTGTGTGTTTCCACTTGTGACTTTGTGTGTCCTGATATGTAGCTGTACGCTGTTGTGCATCTGTTTGCATGCTTGGGTCACAGCTATATATCCTGTGTGATGGCTGCACGTTGTCATTTTCAGGAAGACAGATTGAGACAAAGGGACATTACTGAGAACCGAAGACATCCATCTTCTACTGTCTGTGAATGTATGCATGTGAGTGTGCGAAGACCCGCGAACTACGTCATATTCATGCATGGTTTGCCTTTTGCCATCAGCACTTCCCATGACAACAGAATCCCATCAACACTCTCACCTAACCTTTTGTTGCTGCTGTAATCACAGATTAACAATCTGTTAGAAAAACAGGAAAAAGGCGAGCGGGGAGACTGAGAGAGGTGAAGCAGTGATGAAGGGAAGGGAGGAAAATGAATAAATAAATACAGTATATGGAGAGGAGGGAAGTTAAGAAGACGCACACACAGGTCAAATGCATGGCGCCAACTCAGCATAAATCTCTCCACATGACAGGCTATTGTAATTATCTTATTATAGTGACAGTAATCATACTATCATGAATGCGACTGAGATTAAACAGCGTACATTTAAGAGCTGCTACAGGGTCCAAGGGACTGAGACGCTTTGATGATTATATTTAAATATATAACCGTCATAAAATCCAGAATCAAGAAACGTCACGCTGTCTTAAAAAGACTCACAATGACAACATCCAAAAACTAAGAATCAAGTCAACTCAAGGCCGCTTGCTTCAGCCTTACTGAGATTTTGGTCTCAGCGGGGTCTGACTCCTGAGGAGCATGACATCCTGTCACCATCGCCACCCTCGGCATTATGCATGAACCTCTCTGTCCTTCCCCCCTTTCATTTACATCTCTGCACACTCCAAGAGAAACTCTCTGCTAGCATGGCCTGATACTATGTCCCAGAGTTTTCTCAGCAGGATGACAGTAACTACATCTGACCGCAGTGGTGCCTCAACCCGAGGAAACTCAATGTACACACTCAGATGCATAAACCTTTTTTGTTGTGACATAGTTGTCATATGTGCATATATGTGTATGTTTGGTCACGCATTTGTTTATGCTCGTCGATGTGCTTCTATTACAAAAAAAAATTAAAAAGGGGAATTATATCGATGTTCAAATCTTATTTTAAATTTAAATTTTAAGTAACTTCACACTTCTTCACAGAAGACCTGTTAAGCCCACTGTCACTAAAATACTGCAAACAGGACATCTGTAGGTGGTGCCCACTTGAGACTTACATGACTAAGGTCTGATAACAACCAATAATTACAAAAAAAAAAAAAGCAGGGCCGAAACAAATTACTGTTGAGTGTGTGGTTGTTAATGAATCCTAGTCATGTTGATTTCAAGTGGGCACCAGCGACTGATGTTCCAAACAAAAACCTAAACTCCCACCAGTCATTTAGAACTGAAGAAGCTACTTGTGTGATCATCCAAGTGGCTGATTGGCTGGGAAAAAAAGCTTTACCTGACTGAGACAAGCTCTACCTCCAGAGATCTGCAGTGCTCAGTGTTCATCAACAAAAGGCAATGCCCATTGTGGTGTGTTATCTGACAAGATACAACATGCAGGGTTTCGGGGTGTGTTGCGAGAGAATTCTAACTATTTAACACAGCTTCCAGTGTTACGAGGCTAAACATACCCCTGACCTCGCTGTATATCTGAACCACTGTTGAAATTGATATTGATTTTCTCATCTGGCGCTAGATTTGGCCGGAAAAACCAGCATCTTCCCGAGTGATTCTGAGTGGCCTTTCAAAGCTTTGCTCACAGGCAAGCTGATGATCTTTGTACAATTTGTGGCACCTGCCTATCTACGCTTCTGTCTATCAGGACTCTGTTAATCAGACTAGAGATAGGAATACTCTTTGTGAATGAAACAAACCTGATATTATACAGCATGAAAAGCACAGTGGGGTCAACCGAATTACACAGAGGACTATGCAGCCATATAACTGATTATAGTTATAGGTCTATAAAGTCATTGTATTACTTAATGATTATTGATAGTGAGAGACAGGGGGAGACGTGAGCAAAGGCAAAGGGGGGTTAAAGGAGGGAGGTAGAATGGATGCGCAGAAGAGAGATTAGTACTTACAGAAATGAGAAACTGAACTAAGATGAGTAATGAACTGATTGAATTCTCATCAATGAGTAAAATGGCCAAGAGGGATTGCTGCTGAGAGAGAAACTGAACGGAGAGAGCCTTCTCATCCAAAACTGTCTCCATGACGTTACTATCCAATAGAGATGGAACATAAAGTTAACTGCGAGAGGGAAATAAAATGAGGGGAAAAAAAGACTTCCAGTAAAGAAGTAAATGTACTTGTTAACGT